>BMAT01011902.1:0-14578 GCA_019649035.1 Elysia marginata | reverse complement strand
CACGTACGCGTTGTGAGACACGGTGCGTGTGCTAAAGGTCTCTATTTTGAGCAAAATCACTAGACTTTATTTTACAAGAAATAGGGCTATCTTACCAAAATCACATTAATCAATATTAGATCAAACGTGGGAAACATTTCTCAAGTGTCTCAAAGTCCCTCGAACACAGTTCAGTAATCATAGGGGGAGACCTGCCATAAGAATCTACGGGTTGTCACTCTTTTGTTACAGGCGGATTCTTTGGACGAGATGAATCATTACTTCAACCAACCAGACTTTTCAGGTCTGAATTATTCACAAAGACTTCTGTAACTTCTGAAGATTACTTCAGCACTTTCGACTCAGTGCCTAACTTCTTTTTCTCTCCAGAGCCTGCGGGTTCAGTTTGAAGGTTGTACAAAAAGGTTTGAAAGAAAAAGACAAGAAAGAAAACAAACTACCAATGCCTGTATAATAGCCTACTTCTCGAGTAGTTTTCCGACAAAATCGTACATCATTTGAAGAGCAGCATTACTATCTTCATGTTAGCTCTATCAACCGAGGAACAAGTTCTACAATCAGCCTGAAACTTTAAGCCCGCTTTATCATGTCCATTCAATGATCATGTTCCTTAGAAAAGGTGAGATTTTAGGGTCTAAATGTGCTTATAGACTAATTGAATTTAATTAATTGCAGTAGAATGACAAATGATGCTGTGAAAGATGCTTTGATCAGCTTTATCTTGATTAAATTCTAGGTATCAATAAGAAGCCGGGCGAAAGAGTTAATTTGAAAGGAGAAAGGGCAGGAAGTGTAAAAAAGAGTAAAAGAGAGCAGGGCAGGTCAAGCGAGAGAGATAGACAGTGAGAGGCATAACGAAATAAAGAAGAAAAGAGTAAAAATCTAGATAGCAAGAGAGAAGAAAAAAGACATTTATCAATATAGAGAAAAAACACAGAGATACAGTTAGATATAAACACAAATGTTGAAAATCAATAGAAAGAGAAAAATGAAGACAAATAGATAAAGTGAGAGTGGGAGATACAGAGGAGCTGGGCTAGGTCGAGATAATCTAATAAACAAAAGAAACATAGCATTCTAGTTGGAATAAACGATACAGAGGTAAAAGGTTAAGGTCAAATGTTATGATGATGTGGGCTCTTCGGAATAAAGACCCTATAGAAGCCTATGGATAATTATGTAGATGCTAAGCTCTTAGTTTCTTACTCAGTTCACCTTATGAACAGTGAATGCCGAAGTAACTGGGAGTTGAAGTTCCAAATCCCATGTAAATAAAATAATAAAATATTACCAACCATTTTTATTTGGATAGTGCATCTATCAAAAGCAACTTTATGTTATACCATAGCTGAGGTGTAGTTCTCAAGGGTAGATGTTCAGCTTGACACCAAAAACATGGGATACTAAACAAAATATGTCAGTGCGGTCAGCTAAAAAAAGCTGAAAAAGCCCTGATGATATATAGGTCACACCAATAAAGAATCTAATTACGTATATGGAAAGTCCCCTGCATAACAACACTTCTAAACTTTAAGGTCCTGAGAGACAGAAAACTCGCTGCTGAGCTGAGAACAAAGTAACTGATGATCCAAAAACTGTAAAGTATAGTATGAGCAGAAGGACTAGCAGGACAAGAACTTTGAGAAATAGAGAACCTTGCGGAGACTGCCGATAAAATTTGGAAAATCTGCTAGAGATAACGTTCAACAGCTACAACATAAATTAACGTTACTTCAAATAGCTCACGTGCCAGTTACTCTACAGTTGAGGCTGCTACTCCACTACGTTCAAAGAAATACGCCGTATGTAAATCTCCTAATACACCAGCTTCGAGTCCCGCAGTCTGTTTGTACAACAGTCAGTTCGCACAAAAAGAATTGACAGTCTGGTTGTAAGTTTTCTTCCCTTCTCTCTAGGACTTTGAAAATTGCTAAAACCAATCTCGTTATGCGCAATCCAGCGCGCTATATCTTGAAGACCGCCACGTAGAAAATGCTTACCTTGTAGACACGGAAGCAGAGGTATCAGTGTATCCTAGATCTGCACCATATCGAAGAAGTAGAAAGCCTACATCTTCACTAGATGCAGCCAATGCACCCTATTAAACTTGGGGCAACCGTAGAGTTTCCCTGCCATGGGAATTAAGTAACTATACACACAATCATGACTTTTACCTGACAGACGTTAACTTTCCTATCCATGGTGCAGATAAACTTTTTTCATGCACATGATCTTACAATTGACTGATGCGACGAACGCTTTTTGTGCCTAGACAACATGTAAACTATGTAAACTATAAACTGCACCTCCTTTGATAATTTCTGGTTTAGGATTTCCAAATTTCTTCCATATTTACCAAAAAATTCCCAGAGTTACTCTCTCTATATTTCCAGGCTTCCAACTATAAGCATGGAGTTTTAACATCAAGTAACAAATCATGGGTTTCCAACTCATGACTGATTTCGACCTCTAGATAAATTTCTTAATGCGAATGCTGATAATCTGCAAATATAGAGATAGAAAGTATTTTTTGATCAAACTATTTTTTATTTTTACGTTGGGATCTTTCCAATTATACCATTAGACTCTACGCCGGCATCTGTTCCAACGCACTTTTGGCGGCTCCTGCCGAGAATAAGAATAAAAAAGAGAAACATTTCATTTCAACATTAAATGACGTGAATTGTCTATTCCGAGTCCATCGGCCGACTTCCACCAGCATTCGTCACCCTACCTGATATCTGTGAGAACAGAGAAATCCTTCACAAGCCTGCATGTCCTCGGCACGAGACAAAGACAGACTATGAGCGTCGGGCAGTAAGAGTATCGGCACTATAGTTACTTCTAGGGGTGTGACGATCCACTTACAAAAAACAAAACGCGCTCTACTTAAACCCAACGGTCCATACTGCATACAATTTTCCTATCGCTTTAACATTTAGACTGTAACGTATACACCAGTGGGAAGGGCGTTTTGAGACGACCCAACAACTACTTGGCAGAAAGTTGACAGGAGAAGAATGGACAATAATGGAGACTGTGGCTAGCTTGAAATGGCCGTCTTTGTTTGCTTTTTTCTTCAATAGATTTTTATTGATCTTAGAAAAAGGCTTAATCGGTTACTTTGCTCGAATACAAAATACCTCATAATCATTTCCTGAATTTGTAAATAAAATCGTCTTTCTGTGAGTCTTAAAACTGTTTTTTTTTCTGAAACAACTGTGACAACATTGCGGAATGCCTTAATATTCAAAATTGCCTAGGAGATTTTGTATCTTAGATACTTAATAAGAAGGCCAAGCCGCTCATAACAGACATATAAGTGTTTACATTAAATTGGTTTATTTTGTGAGTGAGTAAAGTCAAAATGTGAATGAAAAATGGTCCGTGTTAAGAGGGACAACGTAAAACACAACAATGTTAAACAAAGGGGTCAAGGATTGTGTTCAGGTTCATCGGCCTAAATTTAGAGAGCCTTGGTTTGTGTAAAAACGAAAAAAAAACCCAATTACAACATCAGATCAATATGAAGCAGAGAGAGAGAACAATACTCGATTAGAAAACCCAGAGCGGCAAAGACCGCTATTTAAACAGTTGCGATCTTGATAGTATTGGGGATGCCAGATAAGCATCACACTCCCAGGCAGAGCATGAGAATTGGGATACGCTAGGAGTTCTCGGTGAGAAAGAAAGCTACCTCATGAATTATTGAACTCCGAGGTGCAGAGATGAATGACAGAAAAACATGGGCCTTCCATGCGGCCGATTGTTATATGTAGACTCGGTTTTTATGTCAAAGAATGCCACACTTGCATTATATTACATCTCCCCCCTCTCTCTCACTCTCTGTGTGTCTGTTTCTCTACCTAGAATTACCCTTTTGTGTAATTTCTCTGGTTGTTTTATCTGAAACAGAGAAAATGAGATAATTAAATGAAAAAGAAATAAGCAAAAACATCAGATGAATAACTCATGAATTAAATTTATTCAGGGAATTCAATTGATAACCTCGCAACCACATAGCGGTCGATTTCTAGTATTTCGTTTTGCTCCTCATTTATATTTACTAACCTATTCTCTGACACTTGATAGTTTTTTTCGCCTTTGGTTCCATCTCCTTTTCTAAAGATGTTGTTGTATACAACTGAGATAAACCTCTGTGCCTTTTTAAGACAGTCAGTTGACAAGCTTTGATCTTGTTTCAGCAAGAGAACCAGCTGGTATAAATAAAAAAAAAATAATCGTAACCACCAAACCTGGTTTGGTCTATTATCCTTTAGGCTTAAAGATAAAATTGAACTAATTCGAACCTCTGACCAACTGGTTAGAAAGCCAACTGGCTTCCTTTAGCCAGAACTTCACACGAGTCACTTCACGGTGCTTACTAAAACCGGTTTTTCACGCACAGCAGTTTACATGTAGGTGAAGTGTTGAGCGTCAATGCAGAAATAATAGAACTTAGAAGTCTCCAAATGTATCTCCATATTAATACAATTTTTCATGTTCCTAAAAATACACTAACTTGTTATAAAACTTGCTTGTTTTGCCTCTTTCCTTTGTTTTGAATACATAACTGTTTCGGTGAAAGAAAGTTTTAAACGTTGGACAGTATAAAACAAATTATGGTATATTGATTCTCTCTCGTACCTAATTGGGCGATGGTGTTTCCTAAATAATGGTACTCAATCCAACAGTGGCTTCTATTTATTTTCCCCGAAAAACAGGTTTGATAGTGATAACCTCCTTTTTTTACCAGCAAAGCACTTGCAATCTTATTTTATTACTAATTTCAAACACCGTGCACAATAAAATTTTCATTGTTTTTAGACAAGTCAATTTGTCTTAATGTTTATAAATGTCTGTTTGTACATATTACGATAAGCTAAGTTTTTTTTATAGCACTTAAGAAAATTCGGGTGGGCAAGATAATTGATTAGTTATACTTGAATGAAAAGAAACTGTTTCAAACTTTATGAATTCATAGACCCTACATCAAATGCGTAAATTAATATATCCAGATGTAAAAAACATGTATCAATTGAAGAGTTTTCTGACAGAAAACATTGTGAGCAATTTCTAGGACCACAAGAAAAAAGTTTCAACTGTTATTTACGCTTCAAATCTATGTATTTTGGTGTTCAAGTAATGCTTGATTTGTCTAAACTTTTAAATATTGTGAAGAAAAGTTCCCACGTACGTATATCTTTGTATAATGTTTTTTTTATACTAACATTTAATAAGTTTTGAGAAGAGACAAGGGATTATTACCTCTTCATGATGGTATGTAGGCAGTTGTGAATACAATACAATCATCCCACATGATTTTATTATAAACAGAAACAAGGTAAGGCATGCAGTGTAGGTGACTATTGTGTCGATTTTCAATGAAACACATTAATTATGCAAAAGTTCATTCCTTTTCACTCTGAGGAACAACCGGAACAAATGCGCTAGGTTATGCTATGCATTCCACACCCTGTCCCCCTATCCTTTTGAGCTTTAGATTTGTACTCCATTGCTTCCATTCATCTCATGCGTCCTTGTTCCCCTCAAGTTTAGTATCCATTTTTGTTAATCTATTTATCTTTGCATTCCCTGTCTCGCTGATAAATCTCCCTCTTCCTCCCTCCCTCTCTCTCTCTCTCTCTCTCTCTCTCTCTCTCTTTCTCTCTCTTAAATTACGATTCCACCGCTCGCTTTCGCTTCATCACGCATATTTCTTTTTTCCCCTTAATCCTTCTCTCTTTTCTTCTCTTCATTTTAAGGTAAACATCCCATTTTGCTCTCGCTTATTTACCCATTTCCCCTCACATTTATCCCTTATGCTTCCACGCTCCATTCATTCTCTCTTTCTTTTTATCAATACCTCTCCTTGTGTTCGCCTATACCCCACGCCCAATCGTGTCCCAACAAGACTCGGCCTATCACACGTGCATGGTGACGGTACCGCTAAAACTGAGCCAATCTTTAGGCGTGGCGAGCAGTTGCATAGTGACTGTGAGCCTGTGATACTCATTGTAGTAGACTGTTTTCAGTCAGCGTAGTTCTCGTTTCTTTGATTCTGCTTCATCCCAGCGTGAGTAGACCAGGTATAAGGACAAGCTGTCGATGCACTTTGAGAGATATTAGAGATGCTTATGTGACTATTCGTTTATATAGTGCATTGAAGTTTTGCAGTCGTTATGATGACACTCGTAGTGGTAGCAAAAGTAGAAGCAGCAGCAGCAGTAGCAGTAGTAGTAGTAGTAGTAGTAGTAGTAGTAGTAGTAGTAGTAGTAGTAGTAGTAGTAGTATTTGTTGTTGTAGCATCAGCAGTTACTAGTACGAGCAGCAACAGAAGCAGCAGTAGTAGTGTAGGTAGTAAAAGTTATAGCAATAGTAGAAATAGTAGTATTGTTAGTAGTAATCGTAGTACATGTAGTAGAAGTAGTAAAGTTCGCAAGAGTAGTCGTAGTAGTCATAACAGTCATAGTATTAGTAGTTACTGTAGTAGTAGTTGTAGTAGCAGTAGCAGCACCAACATTAGTAGAAGTATTAGTAACAGTGGTGGTGTTAGTAGTCGTAGTGGTAGTAGTAGTAGTAGTAGTAGTAGTAGTAGTACAGTAGTAGTAGTAGTAGTAGTAGTAGTAGTAGTAGTAGTAGTAGTAGTAGTAGTAATAGTAGCAGTAGCAGCATCATTATTAGTAGAAGTATTAGTAACAGTGGTGATGGTAGTAGTACTAGTAGTAGTAGTAGTAGCAGTAGTAGTAGTAGTAGTAGTAGTAGTAGTAGTTGTAGTAGTAGTAGTAGTGGTATTAGTAAGGTAAGGAGGCTTACTATTTAGGTTAATATTTTGTAACAAATTTTGATTTTGGTTTGTGCAGGTTATAAGACATCTTCTCGAAAGTTTTATTCAATTATGTCCATTATGTTTGAAAGCTATACGAATTTCCATTCTGTCAATTAATAAACTAGGTTTGACAAGGGCAATGTATCCCATGTTTATGAATTGTGAATTGAAGATTTGAGAAGAATTTGCATCACGTTGGAAACTGTAAAATGGGGTTCATGCTGTGAACTTTGCAAAGGCGCTCATCAATTATTTTGTGAAGCTGTTTTTTGTGGAATGCTTAATAAGGAGTTACGGACAGCAGAGACTTCTGCCCTGCGTATATAATTGTATTGACTTTCTTTGCACAGGTGAGCAATTTTTTTAGCATGCTATTGATCATGGTCGTTTTCAAACTAATACTGCAATATGCAAATGAACACTGTCAGGGCAAATTGAGACATTATGATTTTTTCAAATAAGATTAAAAAAAAAATTAACTTATTTCCAATATATTATCTTTCAGTTAGAATTATCATTTACTAAAAATGGCCTCAATGAAGTTGTAAGAGCCTCTACTTTTAGACAAAAATACGAAGGCAAAAAAGATTTTTTTAAAAGGATTTTATGTCGTGTTTTGCCCCGAAACCCTTTAAATGAGGTCCCCAGAAGTTGAAGTCATGTAGGTTGCGATTTCTGGACAGAGTACTTCATGAAAATGAAACAGGACGGTTTTTAAAAGCTAACATTCAGTAATTTACAAACTTGTATTGTTGCATGTATATCGAAAAAGACGGATTAAAATGTGGTGGACAAAAATTGTACCCATCGTCATAGTGGAGAGGTTGATGACTTGGATAATTCTTGATATTTTAAGATTACTTCTCTTTGAAAAAGATACTTGAAATTTCAGTTATGTTCAAGTCAAGCGAAATTTTATTACATCAAGTCTTATTAAGGCGACTTTTTTCTTTGTGGTTTCCAAAACAATACTTTGTACGCTTTCACTAATTAGAGAGTCAAGATCTTTCGACTTTGCCTTAAGTAGACGTGAGATAAACATATTGGCTCTTTATTAGAGTATCAAGTTTGCAGAACTATGGTAATGATTTCTTGTCGTTGGAAAAAAAAATTCTTTTGTTACAATACGGGTGCACATCTTAAGCTCAAGCAAAATAAAATACTTCAATCTGATCAATATCTCTCTCAGAAATATTTTTTTATTGTTTTCAACCTTCACAACTCATAACATATTTATTTAAAACAGTTACTATGAACCATTATTAAGTAAATATTTTAAAAAATCACCAATTTTGATGTTGCGCAATGGCGTACTTGGGTTGCCAACTGATGCAGCCGTCATAATATTGAAGATATTTTGTTTTTTCCACATACAAGTCTGAATGTACATGAAAAAGGAGAGCAAAAACTTCGATTTTTACATTCAGCTTATTAATTTTGAGGAAAAGGAGGGGGGGGGTTAACTACTTATTTATCACACATAATTGATATTTTTATATGGATCACTGCTATAAAGATCTAACTGATAATTTGAGTACTGATATCCATGAAATATTTTTCTTACGTTTTGATTAATTAAAAGAGAAATATCACAGCCAAAGCACAGAGCCTCCAGCAACAATATGAATGGAGAAATAGATTTGCGCCATTATACCGCAATGGCAAAACATAGAAACTCTTCACAAACGAAATACTTCTTTACCAATCACTTCATTTTATTGTGCCATGTTTATCAGTCGCTATCGTTTCGAGATTTCCCCAATCCCGCGAGTGCCCATTAAACCAGAGTGCCCACACCAGCTTTTTATAGTTATTTCCTAATTTTTGTTTGCTCAAACGTGTTTTCTAGTTTTTCGTCTAAGTCTTGAGCGCTGCAGCTAATGGTGATATGTCTGGTTCGCTATTTTCTCTGTACCCTCTCCACCATCTCTTACGCTTTTGCTGTCTTCTATTGCTCTATCTCTCTGCTTCATGTGGTTTTCTCCACGACTTTTCTTACTGTTATCACATCAACCTCTCTGTCTGACCGTCTGTCTGTCTCTCTCCCCCTCTCTCTTTTGGCTCTCAATTTTTTTTCCTCTTTCCTTTTTTGGTGTTATAGGCTTTCCCCTAGTTTTTCTTGTCTTCTCTTCCTTCTTTATTTGTGACTATCCATCTTTCTTTAGATTTTCCATTTTACTCTCTCATACTTTCTCCATATTCTGACCATTCCTTTTTTCTTTTTATCTGTTTTTTTTTATAATCCATGATGAAGACCCAGAGAAAGGCTTAGGACAAATTTTAGGATTCAACATTTTAGTCTTAACATTCCTTTCTTTTTTTACTTCTCTCTTTCTCTTCCAGTTCATTATATACACAAGGCACTGTGAAGCTTTCCATCTCATATAATTTGTAGCACCCTTTTTTTTCGCCCCATTAATTTAACTCTCGTTTTATCAATACTTTCTTTATCTATTTCATGGTCTTTGTTTTCTTCCTTTTTTCGTTTTATCTCTTATCCTACTACTCTTAGGTGATATAATCATTTCGTGTATTCTCAATCTTTCAGTATGCTTAAATTCTTTGGATGTTTTATTCAGGCTGTTTTATTCAGGCTGTTTTTTTCGTTGCTTTTGCAGTTTCTGCTATTATTGCTTTTGTTCACACGGTCGGAACATACCGGCGTATCGTAAACGATTTTTCTTTACACTTTGAGCATAAAACTCTACAAGAAAACAAAACTGGAATACTTTAGAACGGGAAGATAAATTATGGGGAAATTTAATTGGTAGTTAATGCCTCAGTAACATAAGCCCGTCGGCGGCCGCACATTGATGATAATTGGTTGTTTCAGTGATACTTCCCACATCCGCGCTAGGTGGTCAAAAGATCCTTAGCAAATCTTTTCCTTGTCTGGATACTCTGGCCGACGATGGATTAGCGCCTGGTTAGTGTTACAAAGTGAAATATTTAGGCGGACGTGACAGCGGATAACAGTCGGACATCAGCCGCACATCTGCTACTTATCGCTGGTCAGCGTGAGATATATTCACACAGTGCCTGGCCGATATACCGGTTATCGTACCATGTTTGGTATATTATCGGCCAATCATCCTACAAATATCGTTTTATGCTCACGTGAGGTTGGGCAGAGGCATCTCGGATTTCGCTCCGTTATGCATTGGCCGATTATCTACCGGACATCCGTGGCAACATGCCGATGTGTCGAGATCAGTAGACGATGCAAACAATTAGTTGTGCATACGAGGAAGCGCGGTTTATATATTACCCATCAATGTTCGGTTGATTATCATACACCGATCAAACATCTATAGATACCGGTAGATTATCGACTAATACGCGGTCGGATAATGGCCTATAATCGACCGATATCTGGTCCCTAAAAGATGGCCGCCGATGCCCTTTGAACAAAAGGACACTGGTCGATTATCTGCCAGTCATCAGCGGGAACTCTTCCGATGTGTTGTGGATCTGTGAGCGGTGTAAAACATCGGGAGACACATCGGAAGATTATAACTCTGCGTTTAAACAATATTCCAGTCACCTAACCGGTGCCCTAAAAAGCCTTTGAAATCGCTTGATGTTCGCTGACGCCCGGTCGCCCAACAGCCGATTTTGCCAAAATAAAAATCCATCGAAAGCAGGCTATTCATGTGTCGTAACCTAATCGCTCGGCTTATGTGACCCAGGGACAAAGAAAAAAGCTACCATTTCGTTCATCTATTCCACCCGTGTTTCTGAAAACCTGATGTGTGTTTAGTTTGGCGACACTGAGAAGGAATGAGGGCATATGAGACAAAGGGAAATAAAAGGACACATGGGATACGTTAATCAACAGACGGGACAGAACAAGACAAAAAAGGTGGTTTAAGAGTTTAATGTTGTTGTAATGATTATGTTCACAGGATCACTTGCTAATGTTATATAATGGATTCAAGCTCTTTTTTGTCCAATTTCTTATTTTATGGCGAGATATTTTTTTTATTCAGCCAGAAATGTCGTTTCATTTTATTTAGCCATATTTTAAATGTATCAGAAATTATTTTAAAATAAAAACACAAATAGAGAGAACGCCTCCCAAACCCCATAGTTTTGCCCTTTCTCTCAATTTAAACATCGTATTAAAACGACAGAGATGTGGTTTATTAGGAGAATATTAAAAGTGTCGTGGAAAGATAAAAAGACCAATGACGAGGTACTTGATATGGCAAATACAGGAAGATCACTTTACAGTACAATCAGAAGACAAATGAAGTTCACAGGCCATATCTACAGAGCACGAGGGATTGAGCATCTCGCAATGACAGGGAAGATCAATGGAAAGAAAAGCCGTGAACGCCAAAGAACAACTTATGTCGACAGTCTAAACACCTAGGCAAACCTGGAGCAGCATACAAGAAGCCAGTTCATGAGGTCCTCTTGTGAGCGACAGATTTGGAAAACCATGACCGTCAATGCCTGCTCCAGGCACGGCACCTGATGATGATGATGATTAAAACGTCTTTATATAGCTGACTCAAAGAATCGTCCAAATCTCTGCTGGCTTGATTCTCTGTGGTCTGAGTTATCAGAATAAACTGCTATATGAACCACAGTCTAGAATTGAATGCTAAGCGGATCTTTAGCAGTTTTATAACTACACAGTAATCTAAAGTCACAATTTTCACCGTAAAAACGATGTCAATTTTATTTAAAAAAAAAACAATATAATTATTTCCTTGATTCCCAAATTTTACAAGGTTTAAATTTATAATAACCGTCGCACAGTATATTCGGAAATGTTTTAAAATAAAAGGGAACTAAAGGAAATTTTTTTGTGTGTAAACGGTGAATATTCGAATTGGCAACATCCGATATATTAAAGTGATCGTTAGATATATACTGACCGCCAAAAGAAATGCAACATCGAATCTTCAATATATATAACTGAAAACTGCAAGGGATTAAATGAGACATGTGATACATCATTTTAAAGGTTATTTATTGTTTTTTTAACTTAAAAAACGCCACGTTCATTGGTGGCCTCTGAGGACGAGGAAATTAGATCAAAACAAAAGAACCTCGATAAAGTAGATTTTATGAAAACGGGATACCATTGGTAAAATTCCACAATGCAAACTATACAGCAATTTTGACCACATTTTTACATGCCTGTTCAATAGATAAGTCTTTAGAATTTAATTACAAATCAAGACATGCTCCGGCTAATAATGTGTGTGCCCCCCTTGGGCTTCAAGTACAGCAGCACATCAACGTCCCATCGAAGATACTAGAGTCTCTAAAAATGTCTTGGAATAGCATTCCAGTGCCTTCGTAAGGAATGTTCAAGATCATTGGCGTTTTGAGTTCGATGGTCTTGACAGTCCAGTCTCCTCTGCAAGTAATCCCACAAATGTTCGATTGGATTAAGGTCCGGCGAAAGTGCTGGCCATGGCAGAACTTGAACGTTGCTGTTGAGTGTATCTGGCCGTGTGATCTCTTGCGTTGTCTTGTTGAAAAACAATATTTCTATGTATGGCGGTGTAAGGCACCACGTGAGCCTGAAGCACATCTTGCACGTATGATTCCGTATTTATTGTCCTTCTATTGTGGAAAACGACTGGCCCAATCCTATCAGTGTAAGAGATAGCATCCCACATCATCAAAGATGCTCCACCCCAACTGTCGTAATCTCTAACGCAATCTGCTATTACCTTTCACCGTTTCTTCTCCATACACGTTTACGGCCATCAGCATGGTCAATGCAGAATCGAGATTCGTCACTGAATACGACACTTCGCCATTAGATGCGATCTCACGCGGCATGTTCATGGGCCCATAGCGTACGTTGGTGACGGTGATGCTGGGTCAGGAGGGGGCCGATGTATGGGCGATGAGCATGTGAGCCAGAGGTAGATTAACGTCTTCTTACTGTGTTTGCACTTATACGTGGACGTTGATAATTTCTTCCTCTTGTCTGACGCGATGAAGCTGAAGCTGAAAGAAATCTGTTGTTCATATGATTTCTGACAAGGTTTCTGTCTTGTCTCTGCATAGTGCACCTAGGCCTCCCAGAACGGGGCCGATCACTCACCGTATCCGTCTTATGTAGACTTTGTCTGAGTCTGAAAATCGTCGTCCTGTTTACATTCATACGGAGAGAAACTTCACTGATAGGAAGACCTGCATGGAGCAGTCCTAAAGCTTGATGACGATCAACTTCAGATAAGCGTGGTATTTTGTAAAAATAAAATCGTTTAATTCTAAAAAATGGCGAATAAGTATTGGGCACCTTGTAAGGTACCCTTGTGTATAATTTTGAGAATCTCGACCTCGTGGTTTTTCTACACGCACGGATTTTATATTTTTTACAGGGTATTCGAAAATTGCTCACATTGACTGGCAAACCACAAACAGGACTCGGGAGTGAGCTTGAACTCATGTTCAGATGTGTTACTACTCACAGCAGACAAAAAATCAACTCACCAATCTTTCTTTAAAGCGTGTATGGGCGCGAAAATAAAGAATGTCATGTCGCGTTTCTTTTGGCGCTCAGTATATTTGCTAGCCCCTCTCAGTTAGCCACTGTAAGCAAAAGATCAGACTACATGGAAAAAGAATTATATAACTTTGAGTAGACAGAATTGTTCCAAATAAATCTACGGTTTTTTTTTTTAATTGGACTAGTCACCATAGTTGATTTTTTATGAAACCCTCGAAAGCTTGTAGGTCGACAAATGACGAATTGGAGTTTGATGTAGATATTTTTGTTTCGATGAATAAAACCGACTGGTTAAAAACCCGTGAATTGAATTATACAAAGGTTTTACCCTGATGGAATTTCTACCATTGCTTTTTCTCCATTCTTATGCTTAACAGAGAAAGTAATACAACTGTGGATAAAATGACCGGTTTCAGCTACTCGAGGACAAAGGAATGGGCGCTTTGCTTTTTTACGACCCCTTCACATCTATTCAATTTTAGGGTGCAAAAAAACAAACAAACAAAAAAAAAACAACTAATACAGTCACACTCATGAGTTATATTCTTAAAACATAATTGGACTGACGCAGCTTTCTTTTTGCGAAGACAAAATGCCAATGGCGTCACTTCTCATAACTCTGTTATTAATAAAGATAGGTAGGGCAGAACTAACTGTGGAATGGTCTTCAGTTCAGTGATTTGTTTTTGTTCTAAATTTGTAGGGCAGTTCACCAAACCCATAAAACAAAAATACAATACTTTCAAAAATATGTTTTAAGATAATTAAACAAAAGCGTACAATTTTGTACAAACAAAAAGAAAATGTTTCTCCGATGCTATTTCGACTTCTTTCGTGCTGTTCGGTTTTTTATGAACTGACATGAATAATGAACGTAAAACATCGCTTGTGCATGTATATATGCTGACACTTCACTGCCCATCACTGGGCTTTTATGTGATAACTGAGTAATGCCAGGAAAAAAGTGTAATGTCGACATTCCAAAGCAAGGATCGAATCCCAGACCTCTTGGACTAAATGCCGAGTGCTTACCACTAGACGGTGTCGCCATCTCCACATATGACATTTTGTTACCCTTATTATGGCTGCAAGTATAGTCAAAATAAGCAATGTCTACTGACGCTTTATTCGTGTTTTCATCCACAGCCTGCCATATAGACACGGACATATAGCTCATTTAGACTATGACACTTGCTTTACCAGTAAGGACATTCATCTCAGTTTAAAAAACGAATATTGCAAGAGGTTGTGATCGCATTCGCCCTATG
>BMAT01011896.1:113204-138518 GCA_019649035.1 Elysia marginata | reverse complement strand
GAATTGTGATAGAGTGTAACTGTGAGAAAAGGGGTGCTAGGGAAAGGGAAACAGAAATAGGCAAGGTCTGGTAGAGGAACAACAAAAGATGGAAGAAAGAGAAAGAGAAGGGATGAGGGGGCTGGGAAGAGAGAGAGATGGGTGGACAGATGAGTTGTGGGTATTTATAACATTTTTTTCCTTTTTTTTTGCTACATCTCTTTATTTAACCTACAATACTCAACAGATCAATTTAAAGCTTCTTCGCCTCCCAACTCTAGAAATAAACAATGTAACACAAACAGGCTAAGTTCTGGTCCAGATCACTCAAACTTGCTATGTTTAATTCGATGTATATAAGAATGAGTCTACATGCAAAATTTTGAGATGTAGAGTTATGTACAGTGGAATCCTGATAAAGTCAACACTTCGGGACCAAAAAAATGTGTTGACTTTAAGCAAGAGTTCACTTTAACCATAACAAACATATAAAGAAATACAAAATGGGACTGCAAAACATGGTTGACTTTAAGCAATAGTTCCTTTAAAGGTGTTGACTTCAAAAGGATTCCACTGTACATCATTGTAAAGAACTTAAAAGCTCTCTAAGAGAGAGAAAAAATGTTTGAATATATCAGTAAGGTCCTGCAAGACAAAGAATACAAGTGGCCTAATTTAGAAAAAAAAATGGTGGAAATTACCCGGTACTGGTACTAAAAGTTTTCACATTATAAAAAGCCAATAGGGCATCACAGTGTTGTAACGTCCTTTAAACAAAAAAATGCCTGTTTTGTGGGAATGCTGCGCCCATTTCTTAGTGCTGATTGACAATAACATGTCGATATACAGAGGAAACCTCATAATTTGAATCTTTTGAATAAGAAAAAAAAAGTGAATAAAGGAGATTCGAACAATAATCTATGGATCAGATTTATTTACTAAGTCACTTCTCAGTTCTATAACATTAACACTTTCCACTTTCACCCCACCCTTGCATAAAATGATAAATGCAAGATATAACTAGTCAATGTACCATAGACACCTTTATGTCGGTTCTGCTTCTAGGGTGGCGACTTTGTGCAGTGGGTGTTTAACATAAAACTTCTAGGTAAAACTGATTAGGATTAGAAAGACCACCTTCTGAAGGCTCATTCGAATTAAGATAAAATAAGATAAGATGAATCTTTATCGTTCCAGTTTCGGAAAATTGTCTTGGACATGTTTTTGCATGGATGGAAAAACAGAAATGTATTAACGAGAAATAAACATTTACCTTGTACAAACATATTTCATAATATTAAGAAACAAACATTTATGCAAACATAATATTTCATAACTATAATGCCTATAATTTATTTCAAGCAAAATTTCTTATGATAACATCGTTGAAGGCAGTGAGCTACATAGTAATACAAAACTTGAAGAAAAAATTATGATGACCTACGAACTACAGTGAGAGAATTGAACCTCATTTAAGTAACTTCAAATTATGAGTTCAAATCTAACAAAGACAAAGACAACAAAGAAACCTCACATGTAGAAAACTTTGAATTGTGAGAAATTTGGATTGTCAGACTTTGATTTTGGAGGTTTCCACGGTATGTGTTTTAGATAAATGTGTTATTGAGCTTATTGTGTTCTGTTTAATTCTATGTCATTTCAGATGAGAAATGTTGCTTAAATTAGTCTCGGATGCAGAGCAAAACTGAAGTGAAACCTTCGTGATTCATTTCATAATTTACAAGGTAAAACTATTTAAAACCTGATCTGCCTGTAAGTGAGCACGACAACAAACAATCACAGCTTTGGCTTGAGAAAAAAAAGTCTTTTTAACTCTCTCTTAGAAAAGTCTGTCAAGAAGTAGTGTCAAATAAAAAAAAATGATAAAGTGTGTGTCTTCTGTTCATCTATATTTCCTTTCATCAAAAGTGGTACGGAACATCGTTTTTCAAAATTCAAGTACAAATGACTCCATCAATACTTTTCCAACTCTGAAAAGGTTGGCCAGTAGGACAATTTTATTGAAACTCCAAGAATTTTCCTGTTGTTTTTTTTTAAATGTTTGTTTTGTGTAATATAGGCCTGTTTATGTTCACATGATAATGATGACAAAGTTCTTTTCAATAAAAATGCATTCTGTAAAGTGAAAATGAAAACAAATTTACATTTAAAAAAAAATTATGAATGAGTGTATGCGTATTGGAAACAATGCCTTGCGCCCAGAGTGAATGAGCTGATTGTCGTAATTTTCACCTTTAACACTTCCTCTACCCCAAGCCGCGAAATGTGGCTCAGCTAAACTTATAAGGGCATGTAGCCACAAATTGCAGCTCACAAGAAGCAACAATACTTTAAGTATGTACATCTTAAATATTTCTCTTATATCTCTTTCATTTGCATTTTCACAAAGCACATTCAATTTCCTTCAATAAGATGTATACTTTTTAAGGACTACTTTTTATATGAAAAATCTTTGGGTGCAGAAAGTGTTAGAGGTGTTGCTGGTTTGAACAGGACATTTTTTCTAAGACTCCAAACATCAAAAACTTTTTGAAGTTATCAACATTTGGTAAAAATTGTTTTTGTGAATTTGCAAAACGAAGAAATATATATATTACAAAAAAAAAAAAAGACAAATAAAATTTTCACCCAAAAAAGTGTTTCCAAATCATTCGCCCTTAACGCATTTTGTCAACATGTTGAACAGTTGAATGGTTAACCCTGTTTACATTGTCTGCCAATCTAATCAACCGTAATAAAAGAAAGTTCCTTTTTTTAGAACTAAGGAAATTAGGACGTACATAATATGTAACACTTCTAGGGTTAAACAACTTAAATGTTGCTAATGCAATCCTTATGAATGAAATTTTTAAAAAGTTAGAATTTTTTAAAAAAGGAGCTCTTTTTAAACATATTTTCAGAGTCAATATATAATTTCACATGATTTTCAACATCCAGCTCTGTGGATTATCAAAAATCAGAAATAAAAGCATTTAAAAATCTTAATTTTCATCACGCATGTTGCAGAAATGGCTTCAGTTTTACCAGGTCTTAAAACTTGAAAACTGACTGACGATACTAAAGCAAAAAGTCTCAGTTCGCTCCGTGGCGACTTTGACCTCGTTATTCTGGATCACCACACATTCTACCAGGAACATGATAGAACACAGTAGGCAATTTTCCACTATCACCAAAAGAGGGGCGAAAAGTTACCACGAAGTTCAGGTTTATCATTTCACCAAAGCCTGTGAGAGCAAGAGTCAGGGATGTGACTGAAATTTTCTGAAAATAACTGGAAACCCAGGCATTATGTTCTCAAGTAAATAAACATAAAAGATCCCTTTGAAAAAAAAAACCGTCTCATTTGGGGCACTGAATTGTCATTGTTGAGGGGATCAATCTTGTTCAACTTTTCGGGTATTTCCAAGCTTAAAAAACAGAAAGTACCTGGAAAATGGCATCCCTGAAGAATATCGCTACA
Source organism: Elysia marginata (assembly GCA_019649035.1). Classification (NCBI taxonomy): domain Eukaryota; kingdom Metazoa; phylum Mollusca; class Gastropoda; family Plakobranchidae; genus Elysia; species Elysia marginata. The sequence goes on along the minus strand of BMAT01011896.1, from coordinate 135,058 downwards.
ACATTATGTTCTGTGATTATTCGACAGTTGTCCCTATAGAGCTGCAGATAACACAGCATCGAGCAACCTAATTTCTAGCAAGCTTCAGCTAATCCCAGTCCATGTCAGAGAGGTGTATGTAACTTTCCGGTTCCTGTCTAAGGCGCAGAGTAATGCTGTTTTGCGAACGTTTGAGCTAAGACGTCCAAGAGACACCAGGTCGAGACACGGTATCTCATCAAACTGGCTCCGGCACACAGCAATGTAGTGGGAATGGTAGCGTGATGGATCGCCTGCAATAAAAAAAGTACATAAAATAAGAACATAAGGAAAAAAGCCAACACTTGAAGCTTCAAATTACCGAGGAGGACCAGAAAAGTTTATGACATTCCTGACTGAAAGAGCAAACAACACAGGACCCAGTCACACAAATCAGATTCATTAGAGAGACATTTTATCATGTAAGAACAAAGTATTTCTTACTCTATGTTCAAAGTTAAGGGATAAAGGAAGCTAAAAATGCAAAAGATCAAAATCTTCATGCGGAAAAAAAAACAAAAAAGAAAAGAAATAACAGAAAGTTTAACAAAATTTGAACTAAAACGAAAAAAATTTTTTTTCTAAAAACTATTATTGTCAGTAACTGACCAGGGTACACAAGAAAGTCGCCACCAAACTTCGCGCCAGACGTCAAGTAAAAGCCTTTCCCCCAAAGATCTTTGAAGACAAGATAACGCAGCATATCACGCTCGGAACTAGGATAAGCCCAGTCCCTTACTGGCACCAAATTTTGTTTCCACGGGTTTTCTGCAGAGAAAAGGGATAAATTGCACACACAAAAAAAGTAGAAAAGGAATGATACTCAAACTAAACTCCAAGGATGAAGAGGAAAACAAATTCTAATTTTGAATTTCGATGATTGCATTAATGAAGATACGGGGCTGTTATAAACATGAACTTTAAAAAATTATCAAAGAGTAGTTCTCCTTTCTCCTTGGAAATTGGTGAATTTTTAGACTTAGATTTAGCCACAGAAGAGTTTGGTGATATTCCCACCTTTTGAATTTCACACACAAGAGAAGTTCGTCCTGAAACAGTCCCATAAGATGAACTAGAAACACACCAGTTGGCTTTTCTAAATCATGATATCATTTGACATACTAAGAATGCATGATTTTGAATAATTTATTCCATTTTTCCAGATACTGCCAATCTTGTACCCAAATCTATATATATATTATTACTTTACTACACAATACACTTTCTATGAAGTATCACTAGAAAAAAATATAGTCAATAGGTTAAACATTGCTAGATAGGTAGACTGATAGATTGCACACATTTGTGGGGTGGCCAAGAACAACCCTACTATATCTCTCATTTAAAGTAAACATTTTCAGCTGTTGGTATTTCTGATTTCTTCACTCCTTTCTGTTTTAGACAAAACATCTCAACTGGAACCTGAGATTTATGGCTTTTTACGGCAAGATGTTACAAGGTAGAAAATAACAGAACAAATAAAAAAAGACGTTTAAAGTTTACACAACTGAATAAATTTAAAGCACAGTGGTTTTTACAAAACAAAAATAAAAAAAGAAAACATTCAAAGATCACAATTCTCACCAAATATGTAGGTTCAATTGTTCAGAAATGGTTTAAGTTTCACCAGGGCTAAAATAAAAATTGGAAAGTTCACTAACAACTCCTAAACGGTTACTGTAAGCCTACAGCTTAGTTTGTGTTATGGCAACTTTGATTGAGTTTGTCAGTACCACCTCACATGAATTTAAAATACAAAAGAATGTGCGTTTAACTTCCAAACTTCCAGTAAAGAAAAATGCAATAATGTAAGTGTTCAAGTCCTGTAAAGATGTTGCAGAAAAAAGTGCATTAAAAAAAAAAGTTTAAAAAAAAAAGGGCCAGGCAACTAACGTGTGAATAACTGGACCAATGAATGCTCTTCAGAGGTTTCTGTGGTTACAATGTCATCAACCGTCAGGCCGTCAATGTCTTCATCTTTATCTTTTTCAGTGTTTTCATCAGTTGAGGTTGATTCTGAGGAAGTTTTCTCTTCACCAACCGAGGACTCTGTCAAACTCTCGGAGGTCTCTTTGTTTTTATTGGTCTCTTCCTGCAACTTTCTCTTCTTGGCTTTTTTCCCTGCAATGATTGAGTCCATTCGTTGACTGACTTCTTCTTTCCTATGCTCCTTGTAAAGGCATTGCTTATGATGAAAAAAAATATAGGAATTAAAAATATTTTTCTTTAAAAGAGGCATTAGTATCATACGTCACAATAATTCAATTCAATAGTTTTTATTAGACCAGAGGCCAATTCATCAATTTACAAAAACATTTAATACCAAAGTAAAATCATTAAGTACAATCATCAAAAAGATATTCAAAAGAACCGGTAACAATTGTACAAGGTATGACTATGGGTATCAGATGAAAATACAAAATGTGCCTCACCCCCCCCTCCCCCCCACCTCATCTTCCTCCCCCCATACACAACCTAATTTCTCCATCCTGTATCTATCCCCTTCTCCCACTCACCTATTCAAGCCCGATAGGTTGATACAAAAAAAATAGCGGAGAAACCCTCTATATTTATCTCCTAAAAATTTTGTGGCAGCTATTTGCCTTTTCGTCATGTTTTACAGAGAGAAGGAGATTTCAACTAACAAAGCAATAAATGTCTGAAACTTTGTTACAGAAAGAAAATGCAGCTGTAGGAAGTCGCTTGACAATATTAATTAGCAGTGAAGAAATCTTGCCTGTTTCTGAGTTTGGATCAAAACTTGAAACTAAAGCATGAGAAGACCTACAGAAACTAACATCTTTAGCTGTTTTAGATAAACTTCAGGTTAAGATAATCGACATTTTTTTTTCCCTTTTTTACTGTTGTAAACTGCTAAATACAAACTTTGGAAAAAAAAAAACACATTTTGGTTGTTGGTTGGACCCACAGCTTTTCTAGCGATCATCAAAACTAACCAACATACGAAAAAAAAAATAATAGTCAAGTGTACTTGATGATGTTCTTTTACTACCTCTTTCCATGAACATCGCTTAATCTTAACTGACAAAGTCCCATCAAATCAACCTTCCATGAGTCAAAGTAGCAGTAACATTTTCCTTCTCTTTGCAAGGGATAAGTTGGAAACTTATTTTAAACATAGGTAGGCCTACCTGAATTTGAAAGTTCTGTTGCCGGACATTTTCAAATGCAGCTTTCCTGGTGTTTGTAAGAGTCTCTGACACAGGTTTCTCCACCACCACCGCTGCGGCCTCTACACATGCACACACACACACAAAAGGTACAAGTACAAAGTCAAAACTTAATGCAATGCATGATCTAAGCATTACTATTTAACTTTCCTGCAGCAATTTTAATGCTAATTTCCCTTTTGTTAAGTATAAATTATATGATTAAAGCTTTCTGAGTACAACTTCTACAAGCAGACAATTTTCGTCTAAAACTGTAAAACTAAAAGTTAAACTTTTAACCATGGCTATGTATGAAAATTCAAAGTAAAAAAAGCATGTGATTCAACAAATTGGATCTGTCTGAAGTGTTTCAAGGTTATATATCAGTTTGGCGTAGAACTGCTCTCTAACTCAGCATGTGAGTCTAAGATGTTCTTGAAAAAAAACTCTGTAAATAGTAGCAAGTGTACACAGTGTTAAAAGCGCAGTCCAGAATGAGTTGCCATCTTTACAAATATACAAAAAAAAAAAGAAGAAACAAACATTACTATATATATCACCAGTTTCAACTCAATGCAAATTTGAAAGTTACTCACTGATGTCAACAAGCAGTTTCACTTCCTCCGGCATCAGTTGCAGGGGCAGGCCGAGCTGTATGTTTTGCCGCGGGGCTCGGGGAAGACAACCTACCAGCTTGCCAACAATCCGGCACTCTTCCCGTAACATATGAACATCTGGACATAATGAGCATAAAAAAAATAAGCAATTTAGTCAGGACTGCTTCCTTGCAAAAAAAAAAAACCCAACAATTTTCCAGAACATTTTTTGAAACTGTGGTAAAATAAAAAATAGACCTAGACCTATGTTGTGGAAAAACCTTTTTCAAAAACATATTGTAAAAAAAAAAATTCATCATAATTCATATCCCAAAATTCTTTAAATTTCTAAATTTTCAATAACTTTATAACTAAGGACAACCTTCAACAAGAGCCGACCTAGAACATATAATTATAAAAGATAACCAGGACTAATACCATGGACCTTAGATTCAGCTAACTCTTTTGGGATTCTTTATTAAAGTTTAAAACCTTAAAAAAGCTATGAGGTCCCTTTAATATTTCAGATCAAGGTCTCTTGGTCATCATTCTTTCAACTTGAACCTCACATTAAGTGACAATAAGTGCCTGGTGCAGAAGGCATTCTTAATCTTACTTCTTGAATTTCCAAATTAGTCCAATTTGCATTAGAAAATAGTGGTGACCGCATTTATCCCTTGCTTTGACTTAATCTTACGACCACCGCTATTCTCCTGCAGGCCTGCTCAGTCTAACCTTTAGTTTTATTATCATCTGCACCATATGAAACAATCATACATACTACATACTAACATAGGCATTTAATTTTAATGCTATACATATCTATTACATATTGGGCAACAGAGAACTAATAAATATATACATCTGCCATTATGTTTAATACAGGTGGGGGGTGGGATGAGTTCCTTGATTAATACTAATAGGAAATATTTTTAAAATAGAAATTTTAAAGGCTATTAAAGAGAGTCTTGTGCACTGAAATGCAATAGTTTTAATTATATTAACAAATATTACTGACATGCACAATGAAGGGAAGTGAAGAGTTATGCAATCTGGTCCAGAAATCAGCCAAATTTGAACATTTGCTTTAGAACTAGATCTATAGCCATAGGGCTATGTCTAGTACTATTGCTAATGATTTATTTTGGCATGGTTAAGAACGGAATGGGGAGTGGGGAAGGGTGGGGGTTGTACTTGTAGAGTTGAGCATGAGTTGAGACAATATCCATCTAAGCAAACCTATAAATTTATAAAATGTATCCCGACACTACCATTGGCAAACTTATGGAGTGAATAAAATTTTAAAGGCCTTCACCTTCTGCATCCCATAGAAAAAAAGATCCATGTGAATATAGAATGTTCATCTTTCCGCCCTCCAGAGATGTAGGCTCATCATCATCATTTTCTAGATCCAAGTCCTCTTCTGAAGAGCCTGACTCGGAGGTAGATTCCGATGCTGATGCAGAAAAAGAAGCACCGGGAATTGAAGTTACTTCTTCCACTATTTCCAGATCTAAATCATCCTCCAGGTTGACAACTTCTTGAGCTTCTAAAGGTTTTTTTGCCTTGCGGCGCTGAGTTGCGGCACTTTTCGGTCTCTTTGATCTTACTGGATCATCAGGTGCGGTCGGAGGAGAAGGAGATGAAAGAAGGAGCAGCTCATCATCATCTGCTGCTGCGTTCGACGTACCAGTTTTAGACAAGCCAATTTCTTGAAGCCCAGCCATAATGATATTCTGAAACACGCTCTTAGAAAGAGACGATCAACGTCTAGCGCTATCTAATAATCTAGATCTGTAAAGTACTTTTGGAGGTCTTAGAAGCATAAGATCTACGACACCAAAGAGGGCAGAGAGCGTTGTTTACCTATGGACGCATCCATCTTTGATTCCAAACTTCCGGATACAGTGTTACGCATATAAACGAAAATCGAGGCACATTTTCAACGAAATAAACTTGCTCTTATTTTTGCGGCAGAATTCGTGAACACTGTTTCTCCCGCGGTATGGTTGTCACATGATAAATTTGGCGCGCCGTGTTCCATTGTTGTCATGTTGCGAAGGGCTGGCACTAGCAGTAGCTTGGTGTACCTTGAGATTCAGGCAACTTATTACTAAAATAATATTTATAAGACGTCTAGAATCTAAATACTTTTTTAGATCTAGATCTAGGACTTAGAAGTTTGCTTATATCAAGTTTTGTTATATTCTCTTTACGTCACGCGTCCAAACTTCAACACAATGGCAACTGAGATTGATCAACGTCTCAGGGAAATACAAAGAGAGTATTTAGATTTCTTAGATGACGATGTAAGTAGACTGAAGTTTGAAGCCTCTAAAATAGTAACAATCTGCTCCAATTTTGGCTCAGTCTTTGCCTTTATATCTAGTGGAAATGCCTGAGCTTTAACCTTAGACTAGTAAATCTTGATCGCAGCTAAACCGTTCAAGGGAATCAATCGGTATGTAGGCCTATTGTATATTGTGATTTAGGCCCAGTGCCAAGACGCAGTCCTGCACCAACCCCTGGGGCCCCTGACATGTTACATAGGGTGCAGGCATACAGGGGACACCCAGTTCAACAGCTTGGGTTCATAACTGCGTCCACAACATATACATGCATTTGAGAAGATCGAGATTCTAGTAGGCCTACTTGTGTGTCCAAGTCTGAAAGGACTACTACTAGACTAGCTAGGCCCTTTTAAGGTCAAAAGGGGCAGTGATTAAGTGACCAATACGTCCATGTGATGCTTGAGCATAAAAAACAAACTTATTTCTCTTTATCCTCAGAATGACCAAGGAATTTATCTACAGAAAGTGCGAGACATGGTAGCCAACAGTGGTGTGCGTATCTCGGTCAACATAAATGATTTGAGGAGGAAAAATCCGAAAAGATGTCAACAGTAAGTTCTGGAGCTTTCCTTAGTTATATTGGTTTTTAGTTCATTTCATTAAAATGTGAATTGTTAAATGCTAATAATAATTTGTTTTTTTTTACGTTTATGAATTAAAATTTATCTCCCCCCCCCCCACACACATACCAGTTTTGTTTTGATATTGTCATTCTGCCATCTACTCATTTTGATTTGCCGTTTATAACTAGGAAAGCATGTTTAAAGTCACATTTAGTAATACTAATAGAGGTGTGAGTTAATATCGAGAGCTAGATGAATAAATTATGCTGTTACAGAAAATAAAACACTGTCATTGAGGGAGAGAACAATATTATCACATTATAAATATAATGCAATGAATAACAAAAAGAAATTTGAACAAAATAAAATAAGTTTTTGCTATCCTAAACTGTGCAGCATTTTTTCTGCAATGAAATAAAAAACCACTCCTAAAACCCGTAGCTGTAACATGTTCTTATCTTCAGCACAATGATGCGTCCTGGATGCGTCAGCTTAATCTTCTCACAAGTGTTTTTTTCTTGCCTCAGGTTGTTGAATGATTCTTTTGAGGAGCTTACCTGTTTTCAGAGGGCCCTGAAAGATTTGGTGACGGCATCAGACCCTTTGTATGGGAAACAGCATGAGGAATTTTTCATTGGTTTTGAGGGAAGGTCTGTAACTTTTCGGTTATTTTAAAAAGATAGAAAACATTACACTTCATCTAACGATAAAATGAAGATACAGTTGTGCACAATTTTTTCAAACATCAGTCTCTGAAAACTAAGAATTGACTCAACTTCTTTGTTTTCCCCTACCGGATTCCTCCTTCATATCTTGTCAATTTCAATGGACTAGTTTATACTACTATCTTCGATTCCTTGAACTGTAAACACATTGATATTGGCAACGAACTGAACTGTTAACCATAACTTTTTCTCTTGTTTGCAGCTTCGGGGACAAGCATAACACCCCAAGATCCTTGACAAGCAAATACCTCGGCAATATGATTTGCTTAGAGGGCATTGTTACAAAATGTAAGGCTATTTCCATAGGCAAATACAATGCTTTGTGAAATGTGTGTTCATCTCTTGTTTGTATTGGTCAAGGACGTGTACATTTTTGCCTTGTCAGGTTTAACACTAATTCTCAATCCAGATATTTCCCAGCTCAATTTTTCATTACCCTTAATTACACCATCCTCTCTTGTCATGCTTCAGTGCTTTCAAAAGACCCACATTTCATTTACTTTTAAATGCCTTATGCTCTAATTTGTTGAACTTGAATTTGTATCAAGGCTTAAGTCCGTGACTTCTTCATTATCTTCATTGTCCAGGCTCTTTGATCAGGCCCAAGATAGTACGGAGTGTTCATTACTGTCCAGTCACCAAGAAAACTTTGGAGCGGAAATACACAGATATGACGTCACTTGACGCTCACCCTTCTAGCGGTGTTTACCCAACCAAAGTAGGTCATTAAAATGTCTTTGTGGTTGGCGTGTCTTTACTTTATCTCACCCGTATAGCGGTGTTTACCCAACCAAAGTAGGTCATGAAAATATCTATGTCGTTGTTGACATGTCCTTACTTTACAAGCCAGGTTCACATTCTTTTAGCTTTTGACATAGTTACAAGTAAAATTTAACAAAATGAACAATCAAACTTAGTTTTATAGGCAATTTGAAATGTTTTGAGAAAAGTGGGGAAAAAAGCTACCCATTGAAGTGAATTCTTAAATACTTTTATATTTTGGAAAAAATATATTATGTGAAGTTATACTTAACTATAATATTAATTGCAACTTTTTCTCTCTATTATTACCCAGGATGAAGATGGAAACTTGCTAGAGACAGAATACGGACTTTGTGTCTACAAAGACCACCAAACCTTCAGCATTCAGGTTTGTAAATTTCTGATAAATAAGAGATAAAATATGATAATGAGTTAAAATTTTTCCCTTTTTGGGAAAAAAATATATGCAAGTCAAAATATTACTTTACAGAATGACCGCGAAAGGCTTTTATGTTATGATGATCTTTTTGGGTTTTTTCATTGAGTAGTTATGGTGCTCACTGCCTTTTTATTTCTCAGGAAATGCCCGAGAAAGCCCCTCCAGGTCAGCTACCCAGATCTGTGGATGTTGTAGCTGACAATGACCTGGTAGATGGTTGCAAGGTCAGAAATATTTTACTTGGTCTATTTTATTAAACGGTTTCGCCTACACTATCCATACACCTTTATAAGATGAAGCACATCATAGGCTATGTTTTCTAGGGTCAAGAAACCTATTTACAGGCAGATCAGTTTTGAGTTAAGATTGCATTTGCAAGTCAGTACTGACTTAAGTTCACTTATTTGACCAACTTTGCCTTTGAAAGACAAGTTCTTTCATACCATTCAAATGATTCTGCTTAAGATAAACCCTGTTGTTTAAGATAAGATAAACTAGACTGTTTAGTCCCTTTTCTTTTCATTTTTTATAGTGTTACTGTCTGATATAAAGTAAGTTTTTTTGTCTCACATTCTGTCCAAATGAGTCATAAGTCGAAAGGCCAAGTTTTGAAATAAAGGCTTTCAAAGTTTAGTGGGTGGTCAGAATTCAATTTTTTATTATTTTAGATATTGACGGTAAAACCATTTCTTAACAGTTTTTACACCTGATTTATGTTGTATTTCGTGTTTTATATGTAATTGAAATTGGACTCATTCATACGCTGGCGGGTGGGATTCTGTGGTACCTACTTTAAATGCAATTTTCTTCCATGTTTGAAATTTCACATGTGCTATCCCTAGCGGCTTCAAACAGCTATAACTTCATACAGAAGCATGATTGAGCTTTTCTGTTTGTTGTAATTGAAAGTAGGGAAAATCAGCTTTTCTGTGGTACCAATATCTGGCTACCTTCCCATTTTAATGAAGACTTATTTGGACTGGTTGCAAAACATTTAAACTTATTATTGCGGCCAAGAGTGGTTGACAGGTTATCCACTATATTGTTAAAGCTGCTTGATGTACAGTTTTTGTTCTTTCTTTTTTTAAAACGCCAACTTTTTCTAAACATTACAGCCAGGTGACAGGGTCCAAGTGGTGGGAATGTTTCGGTGTTTGCCTGCGAAGAAGAACGGTTTCACCTCAGGAACGTTCAGGTAACAAAGCTCTTCTCAACAAAGGATTATTCTATCTTTTTCTTATAATCAGAGATGGGCTTTTTCAGAATCTTTTTTTTTTTTCATTTTGGGTAAGAAAAATCCTGATCTGGCTATACACTACTCATGTGAGAACAAAAATATTTGTTAGCAAATTTTTTTATGGATAAGCAAATCTTACTGCTGTATTGACTTAACTTGGACTGTTTATGTGAATTGCACCGGCAAACGTTGCACCCCCTGACCCCAGGATTTTTTTTTTCACAAGTAGTGCCCACCCCTGCTATAATGTATAGAGACTTTTTAAAATTTGTAATCAGTAGTAAGCCGAAACATTGTATTTTTTACTTTATTGTCTCTCTAGGTTCATCAAATATGGATAAGTCCTGATGTTTTGTTTTGTTTTATTTTTTCTGCATATGTGAGCTCTAAAGCAGTTTTGCAAAGTTAAAACAAATAATTCACCTGCTCTGGCCTAGCGGTAAGACACTCGCTCAGAGATCTGCGTGGGTTCAATCCCTGGCCGAGTCAAACCAAGAACTTTAAATGTGGTATTAGTAGCTGATTTGCCTAGTATCTGGCATTATGGATTTAAGGCTATGTCTGGTCGGCCCGGTCTCAGGATAGTGTGACTGTGTGTGGTGTATGCAAGCGTTCCGTATATCACAGTGGGGCAGCACGCTTTCAATTGGCCCAAGCGCTGTCTCTGATATAACCTTGTAGTTGAAAAGAGAGGTTAGATATCAAACAACCTAACCTAACATCTTTTTAAATGATTCATATAGGCCTGTGTGAAATAAAATAATAAAACAATTCACCATTATTCACAATCAATTTTTTTTTTTTACAAGTTTTACCAGATGTACGGAAAAAGAAATGAAGCTCAGTGTATTTAAAGGGCTTTGTTCTTTTTTTTTATTTTCCAGGACAATTCTTATTGCCAACAGTGTGTCACTAATGAGCAAGGAAGTAGCGCCACTGTTCTCGGCAGATGATGTTGCCAAGATAAAGAAATTTGCCAAAGACAAAAAACAGGTAAGACTAGTTGTTTTTTTTGTTTTTTTTTTCAATGTCTGGTGTCTGTTTACTCTTGCGGGTGAGTCTGTGCCTAAAGATTAATGCAAATTTTTCTTTTTAAATCTTTTCTTTTGTGCTTTTTTCTTCGTTAAATGTTTGGAATCAGCTTGGTGGTGAAGAACATGCCTTTTTTTTCAGTATTCTTCTATTTTTCCCCCCTTTTTTTTAAGTTTAAGAAACTGAATGAACACATCATTTTGAAAATGATAAATCCCATGAACAATGACGCTTTGTTTGTATTTTTTTATAGGCAAGAATGGATAGTCTGGACTATCTGTTATTTTTCAGAAAATTTGAGTAGCATCACTGTTTTTCTTTCTTTCAATCCAGAACACCTTTGAGGTACTAGCTCGCTCACTTGCCCCGTCAATCCATGGACACGAACACATTAAAAAGGCAGTCCTGTGTATGCTGCTCGGGGGAAATGAAAAGGTGCTAGCTAATGGGACTCGTCTGAGAGGAGACATCAACGTTTTACTGATCGGAGATCCATCTGTCGCCAAGTCACAGATGCTGAGGTAAGAATCTGTTGTGTAAAGAATGGTTGTCGTTTTAAGTCAATGTCTGTAAGAGAAGTTTGAAAGATTTATTTTTCTATATTTAAAAGCTGTGGTTAAATAAGTTGTATAAGAAATACTCTACTAATTGGGACTGTGATTAGAGGTCAAATTATCATTCCTTTTGAAAAACTTTCTCTTCAAAGCCAGTTGCGTACAGGCAAGGATGGTAATTTTGCGCTCTAAAGGCATTATCATTAGTTAATGTTTGCAATTGGAAAAGATATAATGAAAAAATGGAGCCTTTTTTCAGGGTTGACAAACAATTTTAAAAACATGGCACAACTTTCTTCAGATACCTTGGAAGACAACTTTGAAATTAAGGCTTTTGATTCTTCAAGTAATTTTTTTTACTGTTTTTCCACCATACAGATATGTTCTTCATACCGCTCCACGAGCCATTCCAACTACAGGTCGAGGGTCATCTGGCGTAGGTCTTACTGCTGCCGTCACTACTGATCAAGAAACAGGTACAGCTAAATAGCTTCTGTTGCATGTCTCCAGTTTTGTGAAATATATTGCAGACTAGAAAGCTTTATTTTCATAAGTGCACTTAGTTTGGCTTTTTAAAAAAATTCTATGTTTAACAAAAGTTTCACTTGTGTTTGTGTTTGCTTATCATTCAACATTGTTTCGTTGGTAAAATCTTTCACCCTATTAGTTTTTCAGATGAGCTTTTACAATTCTAACCTTGCTATGGCGAATCTTTGCCTAATTCAAACTATTTTCAGATCTTTTTATTGAACTTATCTCATGTAACTTATACTGACAAAAGTTTGATTTTCGCTAGTTTTGAAATAAATTTTGTTGCCTTGAGGTTTTGAAATATTTACAGTGGGTCGTATTTTTATTCCTTGAATGGTATTGCTTCTGAATGACATATTTTTAAAATTGATTATCTGGGCATTTATTATTCAGGAGACAAGAGACTTGAGGCTGGAGCCATGGTGCTTGCTGATCGCGGTGTTGTTTGCATTGACGAGTTTGACAAAATGTCGGATATTGACCGCACTGCTATCCACGAAGTAATGGAGCAAGGGCGCGTTACAATTGCTAAGGCCGGGATCCATGCCAAGCTGAATGCTAGATGCAGTGTTCTGGCGGCTGCCAACCCAGTTTATGGCAGGGTTAGTTTGTGTGCCAGATTTTATGTTATGTTTCTCATTGATAGGGAAAATTTTTCAGTCTGCAGTCAGATTTTAAAAAGTAATTAAAAAAAATGTAAGTGGTACATTGCATTGTCAAGCGTTTTAATTTTGTGCATGTTATACGAGGACGATTACACATGCCCATTTATGAAGCATCCAGGGTAAAAAAAGGCACAAGCTGCCCTGCAAGTTTTGAGTTAGATACCTATAATTATTATAATTTTCCATTCAACCATGTTAACTCAAGGCATAAATAAGCGATAGTTATAATTTTGTTAACCTCTTCAAGAAGTTAATAGTCATTGAATTGGGTCTGATCGGCCATGTTGGACTCACATTTGTGTAGTGAAATATTTGGATAGTTTTCTTTTGTTTCTGAAATAAGAATACTTATGATTAACAACAACTGTCTTTTATTTTCAGTATAACCAGTTCAAAACTCCAATGGAAAACATTGGTCTGCAAGATTCTCTCCTCTCCCGTTTCGATTTGCTTTTCATCGTTCTAGATAAGGTAAGGTTAGAGATGGTTTTGAAAGTCTCTTATTCACTCTCATGTTCAAAATAGGATCTTACAAAACTCAAGGCGCTCTTTTCAAAAAGATATATTGTGTACAAATTTGCATCAAACAAGTCCCCAATTTCTCAGAATTGACTGATACTGAGAGGATGCTTATGCTTCTTCTTTTGAAATCATGTCATGCTTACAACTTTAAGTATAGGCAGGATAGATTGGTTTGTTTTTTTTTCAATAAAATCTTTTTTAACCTCTGGATTTTTTTAAATGTCACTGTTTGGTACAGACGAAAAAGATAGTTTTATTTTTGCATATTTTTCAGATGGACCCTGAATCAGACCGTCAGATTTCTGATCATGTCCTTCGAATGCATCTTTTCAGGGCTGCCGGAGAGCAAGATGGGGATGGTATGGTTGTTTTTGTTTGTTTTTTTCTCACAGTTAAGAGATTACATTGCTTTCACATCGTGATTGTTTTGTGTGTGTGGCGTCCCATGGAAGTCGCACTAAAAATGTGTTGACCACAATGACATTATTGAGTTCCTGATTCCTTTTAATTATATAAGACTGCGAGTGCTAGAGATGGAAAACTCACCTGGCTTGCATTTTACAGGGTGATATGGCCATATCCTTGTTCTTCTTAGCTCTGATGCACGGATTCACAAATCGAAATCTTTTTCCTATTCCTACAGTTAAATAATAGTTAAATAATTTATTTTATATATTTTTTAAAGGTGGAAGTGTAGAAGAATGTGAAAAGTTTTTCTCCCAAACTCAAAAAAAAATTTTTTTTTAATATGTCTGGTCAAGATTTATGCTTTTCCAGTCTTAGTATTACTTGTAGGGTTACATAAAGAAGTCATTGTATCCTATGAGTTGGAACAAGCACAGTATTGTTATGTTGCAGAAATAGAGCTATGTAGTAAATTGGGATTCGGTCGTGAGCATGCCATTGTCGTCTAATAGTGTCTGTTTCCATTTTTATGTTATTGAGAAACATGATCAGGGTTATCAAGGGTTTTTTTTTTTTTTTTTTAGAATAAATGAATAAAAGTGAGTTGGTCACGGAAAAGCAAGCACAGGTTTGCTCTGACGAGTTTTTAGTTAGTACGCCTTCAATACAATCAACTTTTGTTTGTTTATGCAGGGTATAGAAGTTCCAGACCTGCCATTCATATAGATTAAATCAGTATTATACTGATTTTTAGATATGTCAAAATACTGATTTTTTCCCCATTCCCCATTTTTGTCATTTTTGTAAACTATCTGAAAATTATGTCAGTAGCACTTGCACCAAAATTTTTTACAGTATGTCTACTGTATTATACAATGTAGACTAGTAGTTTTCTAACCATATTTTTTCTTACAATTTAAATAACGATGGCCATAATAAAATTGAGCTGCTAGTGCTTTTACTATAGTATTAAAAGTGTGAGATATGTGAGTACTGGTACATGGGCATACAGATTTTAACCCTGAATACTGATTTTTAACTCAATCATACTGATTTTCCATTTTGAAGAGTGGCAGGTCTGTAGAAGCAGCTGCTGCAATTTTTTTTTCAACCTCTTGAAAAGCATTAATACAACATTTCATATTTGTCCCTGGTTTTCCCTGGCCACCTCACAAATACCTTGGTCTTTATACCACATGTAAAATAATCTTCCTTGATTTTCTTCCAGTACTACCCATGGGAAGCTCCACATTCATGCTGGCAACGCAAGATCCTGAGGCGGAGAGCTCTGAGAACCAGGAGACGCCTGTGTTTGAGAAGAGAGACACGTTTTTACATGGTCCTGGCAAGCGAGGGTAAGTTGTGGCAGTGCTGCTTATTTTATATGGTGAAGTGTCATTTATTGAATCTCCATCTCTATGAATTTCTTGTTCTTTTGTAGTGCGTATTTATCTTTTTTTTTTTTTAATTGATTTGCAAAAATGCCACCCTCAATCATGTAATACAGAGCTGATTATATTAAAAATTGAAAACTGAAGTGTTCCAGGGGAAAAAGAATACCTTATCTTTCTACTATAAGTGATCTTGAAAAAATAAACGTTTAAATTTTATGCTCGACTTAGTTTCAGGTTGGGACTGAGGTATGTTTCAAATTTTATTTAAGCGCTAACCTCTTCAACATATGAAATTAAGACAAATTTTATAGAAAGACTCGTTTTTGACAAAAGGCTGAACAGAAAACCAGAGACCGTTGTGAGCCGACTCCGTATCGGCCATTCATAGATCACTCATGAATACCTTTTAAAAGAGGAACAACAACTCCACTGTACAGCTTGTGAAAATCCTTTCACTGTGAAACACATTTTAGTAGAATGCGCATATATTTTGCTAAGCAGACAAAAATATTATAAGACGACTGATATGCACAAACTATTTCTAGAGGTGAAAGCCTCTCAGATTTCAGATTGTCTGAAAAAGATTAGATTATAAAGCAAAATCTGAACCAATGTACAGAAAACTTTTAAAACTTGATTTTAATGTATCATATACTTTGGCAAGTTTATAGTATCGAAGTAAACTTAATTTGAAGAGATTGTAAGCCCTGAGATCATCGCTGATGATGGACTGTTGGACTGGGCTTGTAAAAAAATTTCAACCAATCAATCAAACTACAACAACAATAATGGTAACCGAAACCTTTTTTTTTAAACCTTCCTTCCTCAGAGAGAAGATAGTGAGCATGCAGTTTATGAGGAAGTACATCCACATTGCGAAGGGCATGCGGCCAGTGCTGACTCGCCCGGCCTCCGACTACATCGCTGAGGAGTATGCCAAGCTACGCAACCAGGATAACTTGGGACAAGAAAACATTGCCAGGGTTAGTACGACTACTTCACCAAAATTCATATAATGTGTTTTTTCCGTCGGTTAGTTTTTTATGTGGGATGGGTTTAAGAAATTTTTTTTTAATGATGCTTACGGCATCCTCAACCCTGTAAGTTTTTGTTTTGTTACTGCTGTACTGCAGCTTCAATTCATAAAGTTCCGTCTCATTGAAATTTGATTTTGTAACAGGCCACAGCTAACTAGTAATGCACCATTGGTTGATATCTTACCGAGAGCAAAGTGATTTTTTTTTAGTTCTACTCACTGCTCTCTTTTCTTTTCTTTGATATTCCTTTCTTGGTGTGGGAAAGAAAATGCAGGACTTGGCACCTTTTACAGGTTATATTTTCAATGAGGTTTTTGTGATTCACTCTAGTGTTTACAACCATTAATGATGTTATTATTTTTGGTTCGTCCAGACCCAACCGGTAACTGCTCGAACTCTAGAGACCATTATCCGTCTATCCACTGCTCATGCTAAAGCAAGGCTAAGCAAGACAGTCGAGCTGCAGGATGCAGAGGCCGCCATTGAACTGATTGAGTTTGCCTACTTCAAGAAGGTAACATTGCATATATTCTGTTTCATACCAACGCACATAATGTATAAATCCTTGATATCAAGAAGACTTGCATTGCTAAGTAGGCGTTTATTCTATTTCTAGTCTGGTAAAAAGCGTTGTTTAGTTGATAGAGGTCATGAATGCTTTTAAAGTCATTTTTTTTTCTTTCTTTTAGTAAAATTCAGCCGTAACCTTTAGCAATGATACTAGAGAAGCAGGTATGACCAATAGCTTTTGTAATGATAGTGCATAAGAAAACACTTGAGGAGCTGTGGAAGTGATTTTTTTTTTTTTCTTGTTGTTTTTACAAGTGAAGGGTTTACATAATTCTTTTTTTGATTCATCAAAATTAATAGCTACAGTAAACTTTTATTAAAGCCTGATAGTACTAGAGTCAAAAATTTGATCAGTTTTAACCATACTTAATGGTTTGTTTTTGTTTGTTGTTTTTTTTTTCGGAAAAATAAAATTTCAGGTCCTGGAAAAAGAAAAGAGGTCAAAACGTAAAGCCAAGGACAGTGAGGGAGAGGAAAGCCAAGATGAAGGCGCTGAAGAGGGTGAAGAGGATGAAAACTCACCACCACGGAAAAAGCAGTAAGATTTGTCCTTATACTTTGCTTCATGAAAGCCTGAAAATTAACGGCTTGTCTCAGGCCCATATGATCGACCATTAACAAGCGGAGTCGTAACTAGAAGATTTTTGTAATGCCTGATGCGATATTGAGGAGTTGGTTTGGGGGGGATAGAGCAGGCAAACAGCAGTAGTACATCTAATGCGTAACGCATGCTCCAAGATTTAGCAGGTCTTAACTCCTTAACAGCACAACTTGTTCAACAGAAGCATGTGGACAAAGATCATGGCATATTTTTTTTTTTTGCAATAAAAGGGCCTTTTAATAGGGAGCCTTGCCATTTTAATAACTTGTTAAAGCTATGGTTTTTTCCTTTCATCAACAGACGCACGCCAAGAAAGGCAAGAAAGACTCACGACAAAGGCGAGGAAAGCTATGACCCTTACGACTCTGATGCCATTGGCACTGAGGAAGGTGAGATCACTGTAGGACTAAGAACGTCTGACAAAGTTCTTGTCCGTTTTTATTATACATACAAATAATTTTTTATTGCACATCGCAAAATCAATGTCTTGAAAACAGTGTTTACCCGTTCAGTACATCTCAAATGTTGTTGAAGCTGAATTTGGATCGTCGAAATCATAGCTCTAGATAAAAGAGAAACATAACCATGAAATTGTTCCTATTAACTTGAAAGGTAAAGTTTATTTTATGCTTTTGGTGATTTGTATTTTATGTTGTTAATTTCCGTATTAGTTTTGATTGGGATTGATTTTCACATTTCGTAGAACTCTACTTCATTTGCATGAAATAACAAGATGAGCAACAACCCATTTGTTAACAAGATTATACAACAAAGTCTGTATTGGAGTGCTAACAATTTCTTACCTGTCACAACTGGCACTCGGTGAAAACTGATAATTAAATGTTTTCTTTTATATCAAGTAAATACCTAAAGTGCCTTCATTAAGGAGAGATCTATTGATCGATTGTATTGTTGTTTTTCAGGCCCTGTTTCACTTGACGAGGATAGAAGGAAACGCAGGGCATCAGGCTCAGCTCCTTCAACACCAGTGGCAGAGCAACAGACTAGCATTACGGATGACAGGTGAGTTGCTAAATCAGTGCTTGTGTTTTTGTCTATTCACCAGTACTTTTGTGCAGGATGTCAAGAAAAGTAGCTGAATTCCTCGGAAAAATATTGCAAAATTTGCATAAAATTATGCACTTTTAAAGGTATGTTCAACCTGTAAGTGGAAATTGTGACATCCTACTCGTTTGTATAGGTTGTGTGGCATGTATTTTTTTTTTTATTGATGATTGGGTAAAAGCTCATTTGAAAAGATTGACGGCCATCATGCCAGAGGCCCACGGCTCCATCCCCAGCCCGGTTTTTGTTATCTTGACGCATCAATGATACGATTATCTTCAGTTAACTTAAAGTTAAAACGGAGGATAGTTACGTGTTTTTTTTCGCAGACAACAGTAGTAATAGGTATATTTTGAAGTAAAAATGAAAGAGCATTGGTTGACCTTGTGACAGGAAGGGTTCAGATGCAAGATACGCTTGCAACTTCAAATGAGCCTACAATTGCTGGCATCTTGGTATTCATGTTAAGCATTGTCAGAAGTTACTAGAAAATAACAACCAGATTTTATTCAAATAGTATAGGCCGAGCCGGTTTCTCAGACCAGAACCAGTCCAATAATTTGGCCCCGAATAGTAAGGTCTATTTTTTTTCTTAAGTTAATTAGAGCAAGATAGATCTATTTTCACCCCTTTTTAATCTGTCTAAATCTGATTACTACAATTCATTGTACAGGCAACTCTGCTCTACTCAATCTACAGGAGGCATAACTTAAAACATCGACAAAGATAAAACATCCAAGTTAAGTTCAATTTTATGTATATAATTGTCCCCATGGCACGGATGCCAAATTTCAGGTTATGGATTTATGCCATGCATTGCATCTTCATCTCTGTTATTCTAATTTGTCTCTATCAGGTTGAAGGTGTTCAGATCATCGTTGTATCAACTCTACAAGAGAGAGCGGGCCCAGTCAGTGCAGCTACAGCAGATCAAGGACTTCATGGCTGCGGAACACGCAAGCCAGGCCTTCACAGAGGACGAGATAATGGCAGCCGTTGACAAGATGATGGACGAGAATCAAGTCATGCTCTCCGACAATATTGTGTTTATGGTGTGATATTCTGTATGGGAAGATCTCTGTACATACATATAATATTAGTATGATCCTGAGACAAATGTGGTTAAGTTACTGCATTTCTTGCAAAGGCATAACTTTCTGGACGAAAAGAAGCAGAAAACTCCCAGAGCTGCCAAAACCTGGGACTTCCTCAGTTGTTCATGTACGTGAGAGCAGGGAGAGACGAACGGTCGAGCTCTTGTCTATCGTCCACACATGGTGCAAAATTCAATCTTTAATACATAGATTTGAAGGTAGTTAGTTTTTTTAATAATTAAAATAAATCAGATTCACACGATACCAACACTCCCTTTAATGTAGTGGCTTGAGTGAGTGGCATGACTTCCTAGGTTGGAATTTTTGTATCAGAGCAATGTATATTTGAAGCTTTAATCTTTGAACTCATGGCTCTAGACTGATGACAAGAAGATCATAGCGTGCAGTTTGTCGTTTGGATTTTATTGAGAGTTCCAAAGTTAATAAGACTCCTTAAGGCATTTACACGTATCTTGGCTAGTTTCGTCAAGAGGGTGGTAAACAAATCTTTTCTTTTTTTGACAAGTCAAATGTTCTTAGTAGATACCTTTATTTTGTCAACTGTAAGGTTATAACAATAAAAGACATATGAACAGCTGAACAGACTGATCTGGGAAACTGAGAGTAAAGATTTTGCCCAGATTTATGTAACTTACTTCAGACTACAACGGCTGTGTTGCAGTGTATGCCTCTTGATATCCAGTGTAAAGTAATTCAGTGATATTTATATTCCCACTTTTGTCATTGTTTTTTCATAACTTCTTCTGATTTTATAATAAAAAACATTGACTGTTTAAGAGAGAAGCATCAAATTTCTGTTGAAATGTGATAAGTTTGGACACTTAACATTAAAATTTTTTTTTAAAAGGTTTTTTCACTTGTTTTCAAACAGAAGTAAGTGTCAGGTTTGCAACAGAAAGTAAGCTTTGCATCAACTTTTAGTTTGTTATAGTTATTTAGGCATATGAAGGAAAGGTTAAGAAGATTAAATGTGAAATCAAGTTGAATCTAGGACAGTTTATACTAGGAAAATTTTGAAAGATAAGCCTATATGAATTACGGGTTGTGTGAAAGTTAAAATTTAGTTTTCCTTTTGGTCTGTGAATTTGATAAGGTATTGAAAATGATTGGTGATAATGAAATAAAAATATTCAAAGTCATAGATTTTTTTTGTTTCAATTCCCCAATATGTTTGTTGGAAAAATTTTTGAATGATTTACTAAGTTGTTTTGTTCTGTTTTTTTTTTTAATTTCAGTATTTTTGTTCAACAACTAATTTGTTTTTATCTACTTAACGCGTTGAAAATTTGGAATATGTTTTATCTAGAAATAGGTTCAGTAAAGCTAGCTGTGCAATCACATCCTTGTTTTGAAATCCAAAGAAACAAATTTTAAAATGGAAACTGGAATCATGCAAATTCTGAGTTTATAGTGTAATATATGAGGTTGTTTTGCATAAAAATACAACTTTTTGGTGCTGGAATTTTTTATTTCTAACGTCACGACCAGGCTGAATGAGTCAGATATCACAATTTTCACTTTTTGAAGGATATATTTTTCTGCGCTCTCAAGCGTAGAAAATTTTATAAAATCAGTATATCGAAGAAAGAAATGAGAGGAAAAGAAGGACAAAATAAACTTTTAAGGATAATTTCTTGTATTCTCTTTTACTTGCGACTCATTTCCCCTGGTCGGGAGACGTAGGCCTATTGATTTTAGAAAGGTCCAATTCTAGCAAAAAGCAGTGTACTGTATTTATTGATGTTGTTAATCTTTCTTGAATTATGTAACAGCCTATTACATAATTCGAGAAAGATTATAGGACATACTTATAGTTGTAAAAACCCAGACATGACATCACTCTTAACACACCTTATGACCTTTGGTCACTGGCTCATAGTCCTATGCATACAATTCTATAAGAAGGAAAAATTAGTAATCTGAATTTTGTGTAAATGAAACAGATATTAAAATTATCTGCCCACAGCTAAAATTTGAACTTATCCATAAAGTTTGATGAACTGCAGAATCATTGTTAACTAATCCAAATTTCAAAAGGCTGCAAAAATAGTTTTGGTGATGTAGAGTAATGAATAAAACAAGTTTTTTGGGCATCCAAAACTTGGTGTGGTTTTTCCCTACAAACTAGGTTCTACCAATGGAAGTATCGAGAATCACCCAATAGGTCTACCGATAGAAAGACTAAAAGCTTTCAAGATCTTTTTTCTATTTAACCCTATTATTTAATTTTGAAATGAAGAGAACCAAAGTCGGCTAATTTTGTAGTTATCCTGAACTTTGAGAACAGGACTGTCTAATTAACTGAAACAGATTATCAAGTTATTTTCCTTTTTAGTTTAAGCCTGAGAAATTGAATAAACTTGCAAATTTCAACAAGGCTGATCCCATAAATAATAATTCATTGCCCCCAAATGCCACTTTTGTTTATATGCGGGAGCCTATTGCTAAGATTTTCAGTTATTTTCAGAAAATTTGAGTGGCATTCCTGTACACATTACAGTA
>BMAT01011896.1:28866-41553 GCA_019649035.1 Elysia marginata | reverse complement strand
ACTACTACTACTGCTGCTGCTTCTACTACTACTACTACTACTACTGCTACTGCCACCGCTGCTACTACTACTACTGTTACACTGTACTACTTCTACTGCTACTACTACGACAACTACTACTACTTCAACTACTACCACCACTACGACTACTATATTGTTCTTCTAGATATATTTTACACCCTTCTTACATGCCCTGACATTACTACATTTTACGGTAAAGCTCAAGATTTATCTGAGCATCAACATTATTTTCCAATTGACCTAAATTTTGTTTTCATTTGTTTATCTATCCATTCCTTCAGGTGACATAATTTTTTTATTTGTATATGTGTACATTGTTTGCCTCCAGAAGAGAAAAATCTCTATTGGAATAGAATAATTATGCGAAACTCTACAGAATTATTGTTTAATTCATCGCCCATATCACGTTAGAGGGTGTGTTCAAAATTGGAGGTTCTGAGCTATGGATACCTCACGGCTTGGTCTATCTTATGTCAAATCGACTTGAAGATACTGTTAAAACTGGTGAAGTTATTTGATAAATGATATTGCCCTGTCGTTCAGTTTTGTATAACTATATCTCACGTAAGGCCCTCTCCTGAAAAAGGACGAAATTGCGCGCGCATACGCCCTTTCGTGATTAAAGGCGACGAATTCTTCACCAAGTTATGAAAGATGTATCCCTATTTCCCAAAACAAGCATCGTTTAAATATATAGCCGTTCTGACTAATTATGATAGAATCATCAATTAACTTAATAAGACCTATTCTCTCTTATGCCCTCTACCTTTATGAATTAGAATACTTCTTTATGTAAAAAAAAAATCAACTAAATCCAAACTTTTTCTTGTGGTTGTCTGTTCTATTCGGTTTCTGTCTCAGTTTAGCCCACTAACTTTGTACAGATCTTGAATGACTCTAAATCCTAATGATACACTGTATAGAATTTCTTTGTGATCATATTTTTCTCTCACACCCTCGTTCACTTTTTCTTTATAGACATTACATACTTTTAGTGGACTAAAACCTTAAAATAATTAATGTCTAGGCATTGAGGGAAACGCCCAACATAGATTTAGGTCCCGTAACGGGATTTTTTGCATATTTTACTTATATTTTTTTTGGGTGCATTTTACATTTTGTTTAAAGCTTTCATTTTGATGAAATCGAACATGATGTCAATTCCCAAAACCAATAGTAAGTCAATTTGTGTGAATTCCACTCTGATAGGCTCCTCTGCAGAATTAAACATTTCTGACACGTTGTGGGGTTTTCCCCTGACAGGTACCCTTGTTTGCGTTATCAATAGACAAGCCCTGGGGTTAGGGTCACCCAGCGCCGAGTTATTCTTAGTAAATAAGCAAACACTTGATGCAGTAGCCTGTGTAATCCAACGGTATGGCTTGCCTTCCACACAATCATTATGCCAGGCCACCAGGCGAAGTATAACTCACATCAGAAATTTTATATATTAAGTTATTAAGCGCTTAGAGCTTTGGTTTTTTTTTATAAAGCATAGGTGCTATATAAGTACACATTATTATTATTTTTATTATTATTATTACTATTATTTATATATTAAGATTCCATTCCCTCTAAAAGATTGAAAAATTGCAACTCTAAATTATCCATATCCCTAAATACTTTATTGACAAGGAAGTAAAACTTTTTTTTGAATTCAAAGGCCTCAAACTCAGAAAACTAGTTTCAGAAAATCTCTGCCTGGATTAGTTTTAGTGTGGTTGCTTCAAGAAGGAAATCTGAAGACTAAGTTAAACCTGACTTAAACACTGCTTTACCTCGTGTCTGCTTAGCACTGGTTTACGTATAAATAAGTACAGTAGACCAAATACAGTGGAATCCTGATAAAGTCAACACCTCGGGACCAGAATAATGTGTTAACTTTAAGCAAGAGTTGACTTTAACCATTACAAAAATATAAAGAAATACAAAATGGGACTTCAAAACAGAGTTGACTTTAAGCCAGAGTTTCCTTTAAAGGTGTTGACTTTAAGTGGATTCCACTGTACATGTACACGGTTTTTATACCAGCATCTCTGTTGGCAACAATTTCAGACAAGGGGTATATATATAGTAAATAGCTTTACTGACAAACTATCGATTCCATCAATTTATCATCAAACAATTTGTACTGTTTTCCAGCGAAACTTGCGCATATCTTTTCTAATACTTTTTAAGGTTTAATGACACTCACATATACATTTAATGCAGACGATTCCATACACAAGATTTCTGAGCTAATACGACAAATGCGATTTCTTAACCTTGTTGTAAATTTTCCATTTAAATCAATGTCATTGATTAACAAAGATTGTTTTCTGGATTTGAAAGTTGTTTTTTTTTTAAATGTACACAGCTATAGAGATGAAGTCTGTAGTTTTTCCAGTAGATAGGATGAAAAACGCAGGAGTACTGCAGCTGTGATTTCTTTTGCTACAGATAATTCGACAAAGTCAACATTGCATTTTAAAAACTTGCTTCTTGTAGCAAGAGCACATGATGGCGGACACATGTTTTTTTCAAAGCACCAATTTAGGAGTCTTCAGCAGATTATGGACTCTGTGGCCTAGTGGTATGACACTCGCTCAGAAATCGGGAGGTGCCTGGTTTGATCCCAAGCCGAGTCAAACCAAAGACTTAAAAATTGGTATTAGCAGCTGACCCGCCTAGCGTCTGGCATTATGGATTTAGTGCTAAGTCTGGTCGGCTGGGTATCAGGATAATGTGACTTGGTCTTGTATACGCAAGCACTCCTTACATCACAGTGTGGCAGCCCCCTTTCAATTGTCCCAAGCACCGTCTCTGATATAACCTTGTAGTTGAAAAGAGACGTTAAAATTGAAACAACCAACCAACCAATCAGCAGAATATGAAGAAAAATTTAACTTTACTATTTATCTGTGAAATTTAGTACATAACACTCTGGTGTGGCTATTGTCTTCTTTCGAGCGGAGTGCCCAGATAGTGTGGGTCTTGCGTCCACGGTGAACGAGTCAGATGTTGCAATTTTAACAATCCAAGCCGCTGCTTTTTTGAACAAGATATTTTACAAACTACGACATTTTCAGAAAAATATCACTCTTTTGTCAGAAGATATAAGAACTTTTGTTGATTAAAAGTAACGGAGAAATACATAGACTTAAAGATGGAGTTTTCTCAGACAGCGAATTTCGGACTTGCGACTTATTCACCCTGGACGCAAAACATATTTTCTATTACATTTTTTGTACGCTTATCTAATTTTTCTTTAATTTTTTACAAAATTTTTGTTTTGCAAAATTCAATAACAATGACACAAATTTTTTTAACCATTCCCATGCCTTTATGGAATAATAAAAGGTAACCATTCAATAATTTCATCAAGTTTTTCTGGATTGATATATATATTTATTCATAGTAACAATAAAGACAAATGTAATTAGAAAAAAAAATGTAACAAAACAGATCCCTGATATGGATCAAGATATATTCTATTAGCTTCAAACACATGTACATGAGTATAACACATTTTTACTGGTTATAAAATCGTCAGTACTATCGGTACAACTATTGAGGCTCCTACATAAATTGCACTATAATCAACACGCTTTCATAAAAAAAAAACAACTGGTGTATAAAGAAAAGTGGCGTTAAGAAATGGTAATGACACATTAACCAATATCTATTTTATTCTGTTATCCTGTGAAGCTTCTCTATGAAATAATTAAATCCTAATTACAAAAAAAAAGACTGAAATGTCTTCACAAGTAAAACACAAAGTGATAACATGACAATGAAATGTTACCGTAGTTCAGGAGTGTGTTATCATAACTTAGAACAATGAACAATGAAACCCTCAAAAGACAAGAAAAGTTTGTTTTCTGATGAGTATTGATTGAAACCAACAATATTACCACAAAAAAAAATTATAACCATTTGCAGTCCTAACTTAATTTTGGCATTGATTTACAACTTCCTTAGTCAATTGTGTGTATAAAAGTCATGTGGACTTATCGATTAATTCTAGTGAACCTAGTTTTAGTTGACACTTACAAATATGTGACCCAACACGGGAAAACCCAGCTAAAGACGGAAATTTTAGTATCTGCAAATTTAACACCACCAGAAAGTGCAGAGTTTAAGGAACAATAAGAGAAAAACAGAATGCATGTACCTTTATTAGTTTTTGTTTTACAAAGTTTCAAAGAAGATTAAATTATTAATGTTTAGAGTCGCCTTGACACACATTATTGCCTCTAGCTTCAAATGGGAGCCAGCTACTTTAGCTGGGTTTTCCCGTGTTGAGTCACATATGCAATAATCAGGATAGAAAAATAAAAAAAAAAATACTTGCTTTACAGTTTTTTAAACTCCACTCCATCAAAAAATTCAGGCAACAAAAAAGTTTTGAGCAGATTTTGAGGCAGCTTGGAAATTTCAGTCTTAAGTCAATTTTTGGGCGTATGGAGATGTATAAGCTTTCTGAAACAGCAACCATTTCTAAACAGACTGGTGTTTATAGCTTATTCTAATTAAAGGCAAAGCTAATGGTAGGTCAAAGATTCATAAATTAAATCCTTTTAACAAACAGTACAGTCTGTGCAACTAAGCAGCTTAGGAACAGATGGTTCTGTTGGAAATATCAGAACCTTGAAGTAAAGGAGACTTCACAAAGAGAAAAAATTTCAGCTAAGATCCTAAGAAAATTCCCTTCACAGCTCTGTAACTCAAAATCAATACTGGCGACTTCAGACTGAAAGTCCCCTGCTGCCTCAACATGATTGTTCACATGGAAGATGGGAAGTAAACTTTTAAGATGACACCAAATTATCAAAGTATCTTATGTTCAACTCGTAGCTATTTTCTCGAAGATGCCTCTTCAATTGTCCGGACAAAAACAAATAACGATTCTTCTGAAAGAGCTTTTCAAGGTAATCACAATCACATAAAACTTTGTAAGAGTCAGGTGGCTTGTTGTATTGGAAAGAAATTAATGCAGCTTAGAAAATCTTAAATTGGCTGGACGCGCAATCTAAAAATGGCAGGTCATCAGATACAAAATAATTTAATTGTTGTAAAATCTTCAAAATACAAAAAAAGCATAAATATTGAATGACATGGAATGGCTTAAAGAAAAAAAACCCCATACGATTTTATGACTATAAAACAATAAAAAAAAACTTTACAACTAATTATCTCAGAACTTGGAAAGCATATAAAAAAAGATAAACTGAACACCCTTGTCTTGAGTAAGTTGATAGCAAAACCTGACCAAAATTACAATAGATTTGCATTACAATAAGACCTAAACGGACAACAAAAAACTTGCATCAAATCTTAGATACATTTAAGCAATATTTTGTTGTAAAATGATCTAAATGCAGACAACGTAAATGCATGAGTCATAGAAACTTTAGACATTTTCCTAACATGCATAACAGTAACACTAATTTTGAAATATTGATGTGTTCTACACATCAAGTCTTCTGTACATCTACAGCTGAATTCAGTATTGTCAATTTGAATGATCAACACAAAATCCAGTATGGCCATTGTCAAAGATAAAGGTAGCAAAAATTATAGAGAAAGCAAAAGTTACATCTCGTCACTGCGCTAACAAAATGACATTTTCTATAGTCTTGAATAACCAGCCGTAGGTCCTGATTAGCATTTCTTATTTACTGCCATGTGCCATGTCTATCTCGCTCTCATTTAAGAAAAAATGCCTCAACACTTTTTTTTACTTATTATTGAAGATGATTTTACAAACACAACAATATGCCCATGGCAAATCAGATGTCCTAGTATTATGCCGTTTTGCTACAGCAGTGGCGATAGGTTTATCCACTTCAACAATTCAGAGAGAGATCAAGCTATGTCTCCTGAAATAGTCTATGATGGCACACATAAAGCATCACTGGAATAATCACAACCAAAGGATTTCAAACAATAAGACGACAAATATAAATTGGAAATAAAGAAACCTTAAATCTGTTTGGCAGGTACATAAAATTTACACTCAAGCCCAGCACTCATTCCAAAGTCTACACTCCACTGTTTGTCAGCTGTTTTCAGTGATATAGAATCATAATGATTATATTTTGTAACTTATAAACACCAATATTCTTTATTCATCCCTTCAAATGAGAAGGAATAAGATTTACAGATTCATGATATGTCTATAGTTTACGCACAATTTTAAGAAGATTAAATTGGTAGTTGAACAGGGTTGTTTCGAGTTAAGAACCCAAGCACGATTTCTCGAAATTATGCTTCCATCCTTTTTTTTATGAAGTTCTACAATCCAATTATCATGAGACTTCAATATAACGAGGTACGCAGCACTCATGAGCTCACTTCAATATATGAACAACCATAAACAAATAAACAAAACAATACAAAATATAAATAGCAACAAAATAATACACCAGGACCTCTATGGGAGAATCCCCTATCGAATTAACAAAACCTGATTACATAAAAGATTAGAGCGCAAATGATCTTTCCTGTTGGTAAACTCCCTTTTTTAAGTTAATTGCTTGAAGGCAAGAACGTTTATTCCGTGCTCTATTCTCATTCCCAATACAAGCATTCTTCTCAAAAGATAGTACAGTAAAATATTTTCAAACCAAACAAGCTTCAAGGGTTTCATTTTGATTCTAATTATTTGTGACATTTCGATCAATGTTTATGAGAATGAGATAAAGAAAAAAAACAACGGGAGTCTGTGACATTGCCTTGCTTATTGCATTTGCTCTAAATAGAGGAGAAAGCCAATATCTACAAGCAAATTTATTCTACGAAGCGTTGAGCGGCCGATTAAATTCGCCCATAAACCGGAAATTTTATTTTTATGCACTAAAGCTGGTGGAAATTATGACGCAAAAATTAATATGTGACACTTCAAGAGTTAAAATATCGTGGAATCATACAAGCTTTTAGACTTATCATTCTTGTTGGTTGCCAAATGTTTGCCACCATCATCACTCAAGTAAAAAGAAAAAATGAGCATCCAAGCTGAACCCAAGTTGTATATAATTTAATACTTTGAACAAGTAACTTTGTCAACTAAATCAAAACCAACATTAATCTGCATAAACAGCCTGACTGAACAAGAAGTGTAAATGAAACCCCTCTCTCTCAGACATTGTGTGTGTCGATACGAACAAGAGAACTCTTTGCTGCCTTGAGGGCATCTTGCAACCGATCCATAAAG
This sequence comes from Elysia marginata, assembly GCA_019649035.1. NCBI lineage: Eukaryota > Metazoa > Mollusca > Gastropoda > Plakobranchidae > Elysia > Elysia marginata. The sequence continues at coordinate 34,337 of BMAT01011896.1, read as the reverse complement.
CGGTGAACATCCAAGAAAGAGCAATACAGCGGAGCTGGTGCTATACGTATAACCCGCGGCAACCGCTTATCACACTGTTGAGAGAAGCAGGTGGGGAAACATTAGTTGAGGTACAAACGCATGTTAAAACTAAGACCTTTAATCGCTAGAATAAAGTGAGTTACAAATAACTAGAAGCATGAGAAGAAACATATCTGAATTGAAGAGAGAAGCTTTTTTCATACATCTGGCTGTTTTGCCTATTCAGTAAATAGTATTCTACTACTTAAAACAAGAGATAGTAAAAACAGTGCCCACACCCAGCAGTCAGCCTACAGGTCTTAAGACTGGTGATCAACTTATGATCAAGAAATATAACAAAACATCCAGGCTTTTCAAAATTACTGTAATATATCCTATTTAAAGACTACGCAGCTCCAGAAATTCTGACGATAACCAAAAGTCTAGATAAGAGTTAAAAAATTATGTTTTCATTTAAGCAAAGCAACAGATTAAAACTTTAAAAAAAAATGAGAGGCTTTCTTTTTTATTGACAAATATCTACTTTAATTACCTAACATTCTTTCAAAAATAGTCTCAAGTCATTTTGAGTTTTTTGTCAGAACGTTTCAAATGTCCCGAGTAATTAAACTAAATTCTGAGCAAGCTGCCTCCACCACAATCCATTCCTGTCCTATTTTTATGGGTGCATGTAATAAGTTTACTCGGTGACAGAATTATCTAAAAACAAAAACTACTATTGCATCAGTTTTCTCTCGCTCAAGCTCTCCCACCATCCTTCACCTACCACAACTCCTCTTTTCTCGAGCTCCTTGAAGACTTGCTCGATGGACACGTTGAATGCCAGGGAGAGTTGGGCACCGCGCTGAGCAGGGTCAGAGGGCGTGAAAATGTCAATGTAAACCTCATCACCATCCTCCTCAGCAGTTTTCCCGGCAGGTCGAGAATACGCCAACTTAACCAGAGCCTCCAGGTAACCAGTGAGCAGAACTGACTTGCGTCGGATCTCCTCCATGCTCGTCTTGTTGAAAACCTGGAGGATACCGAGGGTCAAACATAACGTAAATGATACCGAAGGTCAAATATACCGTAAATGATACCGAATGTCAAACACATCGTAAATGATACTAGAGGTCAAGCATACCCTAAATGATAGTGATGGCCAAACCTACCGTAAATGATACCAAAGGTCAAACATACCGTAAATGATACCGAATGTTAAACATGAGGTTCAGACATTTCAAACTTAATAGGAATAAAATTTAACTTCAGATTACCTAAAATTCAAATCATCAGTTTATATTACAAAGAGAAAAAAAATATTCATTATCTATTGGCTAAATTGTTTGTATGATGAAAAAAAAACTTAGTTGATCCGATGTATCACCAATGTCGTTAGAAACTTAGCTTCGTGTCCTAGCACCACGTCTCACGCTTCCCTCCCTACATCAACAAGGTAGCAGTGGCAAGGAACTCAAACAATGCCCAGATTATCTTCATGCCCGACCAAGTACCTTGCTATTTCGAGTGAGACACAGGCCACTTACCTCTAGACTGGCCTTCAGATTGGCACACAGAATGCCCGACACGTTGCTCAGCCCGTAACCTCTTGCACCTGGGATCAGATCCATTTCTGTGGAAAGATGTGAAGCGGTGGGTATGGAAAGAAAGGCATCATGATGGGTTAGGGCAAGAGCAAATACGGATGGGTATGATAAAACCGTGGAGAGATGGGGTACGGATAAGAATGTATAAGGATGGGCAGGTTAAAGAAGATTTAAGGGTGGGTACACATAAGGACATATAGGGAAGAGGATGGTTGGTTTTTTTTTAATCTTTAAATATAATAGGTACAAAAGTGAGTTGAACAAGGAAAAGAAAATGTTAATATGGAGTATGTAAGGTAGATGTGGTGTTGTTTGCTGAGAGACAAAAGTGGAATGGGCAGGTCACGTTGCAAGGATGTCGGATAACAGGTGGACAAAAAGTGCCACGGAGTGGCAACCCAGGATCGGCAAGCGATCAAGAGGCAGACAACCTCTGAGATGGAGCGACAGTATCGCGAAAGTAAAGGGGAGACTATGGCACAGAGAGGCTGGTGACAAAAATAGATGGAGGCTTGAGGCGGAGGGCTACATCCTGCAGTGGATGGACGAAGCCTCATAGGAATCGTAGGAATGTAAGGTAGAGTTAACTATTTAAAAATTTTTTTAAAAGAATAATCATCAAGGTACACAGGGTTAAGGAATGGATGAGAAATCCAGCATGTAAAAAAAAAACCCTTTTTTTAATATATAATATATGCAATATTCTTGTTGCAAAGATGTAAAGAGAATACATCACAGCCAGAAACTTTGAGGAAAATCAGAGATACAGCAAGAACAAGATACAGTTGTGAAGGCAACAACTTTCTCGGCTCGCTTTTTTCCTTTCTGTCAGTAAAAGAAGAGGACAAAAAAAACAACCCACCCTTTGGCCACTGAAGGCAATTATCTAGACCATACAGATCCCTTCTTTTAAGAGATATAAATAAGGAAAGCAAATATTTGCTTGCAGAGCAACACAAAGAAGGGCATTTGAAACCTTTGGTAAATATATAATTATCAAACTGATTGTTGAAAGGGATTCATCTTTTTTCTCAAACTATTGGACATTTAGGTGACTTTATTAAATCATTCAATTGGCTAACAGACATCAGTCATTTCTTTTTTTCTCCACGTCATTTGAAAAAAGTACAAAGGAATCCTTTTAAGAGAAACCCCTCTGAGGCCAAATAAAAAGTTTGTTTTATCCAAAGTTTATATTAAGCAGTATGATTATAAAGGAAAAAAAAGGAAGGGGATCAAAGACCTAGTTTATTTTAACCAAAAGTTCATCTTAAACAGGGTTTATCTTTAGCAGATTTAAGCAGAAAGACAGGAACACCTTGTGACGACTGGAATGTTTATGGGGAGGTGTAGTAGAGGAAGACTACGTGAAAAAACGACTGACGGGCTGGCGTCTTGGCTTGAAGTGGGCTCTTCGGTAGAAATGATCAAAATGACAAGAAAGCGTGATGTGTGGAGAGGCATGATCGCCAACACCATGCAGCACAGCACTGGATGATGATGATGATGATCTTAAGCAGATTCCACTGTATGTCTCATTTTTTTCTCGATAAAATCTGTTCTAATGTACACATTACGTATTGTAACCTGAGTAAATGAGTCCAATGTTGCAGCTTTTACTTTCCAAGGCAAATTTTTTTTTTTTAGAAATGCAATTATCTGAGCTTCTAAACTAAAACAAAATATTTTATGAATTTATCAAAATGTTGTGGAAAAATATTAAAACTTTTGATGATTTAAAGAATATATAAAAAAAGAATTTAAAAAAAACAACATTACTTTTAAGGGTATTTTCTCGGATCAGCATGTCCGAATTCCAACTTCTTTAGCTTGGTAGCCAGACATTTACAAGGTCGAGAGAACTTACTGTTATCCATGACAAATCTCGTTTCCATCTTGTGCCCCCACCAGCCGAGCAGGCGAGGGTAGGTGTTGTCTCTGTACCTTTCATGGACAAACAATCCCGCAACTGCCCCGGCGCCTCCGTTCAAATACTGCCAACAAGTACACACATACACACACACAAAAAAAAAACCTGGTAATATTTTGCTTCATTAACACACTCGCATTGGAGGTTAATTTAACATCACTAAGGTACAAGGATATTTAAGTAGATGGCATTTTGAAATAAGTATAACTAGTAGAGGGAGCCACTGAGAAGCCTAGTGCCTACATGGTACAAGCTATGCTTCACTCAGTGGCAAGGCAAAGCTACTATAAAAAGTTGAAAGTTCGAATTATAGCAAAGACACACAGAATTTTGCACTTCACTTAAGCATACTATAAATGCACTGTAAACATCATACCTTAAACGTTTTAACTATCACACTTAGAAATAATTATTAGAAATGAAAACTTGATTACTGATGAAGCACCTACATTGTTGCTTTACCACTTTCCTAATTTCCTTGCTACTTACTATTTGATTGTTACACCTCACAACTTTGCCCTTCCCCAGCTAAATCTTTACAATTAAAATCTTAACCTTCTTTGTTCTTGCAAATTCATTTTTGTTAACTTCTCCCTATAAAATTAACTGGTTCCTATCTCCCGCTCTTTCCCCTTTTTAAAAGCCATGGCTATTTCTTTTTTGCTTATATCTTATTTTCTATCTTAAAAAGTAGCAGCAGATGTCAACACAAGTGCATGCGAGAGAATTAAATTTTAGTTTAACAGTATCAGTATCAGTAGCCTAAATATCCAAGGTGCCAAACATAATTTTCTCTCCAAGAGGTTTTACCTTATAACAACACCAGCACGCAAAGTCCACATTCCAGTCATGGAGGTAGAGCGGCAGATTTCCCACAGCGTGCGCCAGATCAAACCCAACATGACAGCCCTGGAAGAAAATAGTAGAAGCATAACGCTGTAATGCACTGCACCTTAACAGGTTTAACAAATAAATGAACTCTCTGTATTAAAAAAAAAATTTGTTTGCAATACACTGCACCTGAGTATACATAAAATTAAAGGAATTCTCTGTATTGAAAACTCATTTTTCATAGGACACCCATGAAATTTCTTTCTATACAAATTCAAGGATTGTAAAATTTCTAAGCGGTCAATCTTAGCATTTCCCTGATAAAGAAAGATTAAATCTAAAAAAGGCAATAGATTACAAGTAAAGAGCTAAATGTATGCAAATATCAATTTCTGTGAAATTTCTATAGTCTAGCTTGGATTACAAGTAGAGCATTTTAAAAAATTGTCAATGTCGAGAAAAAAAAAGCAACTGACAGCTGTACATGAATATGAATTCTTCAAGTATAGAAGAACTTATCACAGAAATACTTTTTTTTTAATCACACACAAAGGAACTAAAAACTAATTGAGAGTCTGTTTGGTTGGCAATTTCAAATGCAGGCTATCACAACTTTCAAACTGCTAAATTCTGACAAGGCTTGTTTTCGGTGGTCAGAGCAAGTACTAGTTTATCAAAATTCCGATGCTTTCGGACTTGACTCTAATTACAAAACTCACCTTGGCCTGTGCGGCACGAGTGATGGTTGGGATATCAAAGAACTGCCCTGTGTAGTACTGGACTCCCGAGAAGCAAACAAGAGCGATGCTATCTCCCTCACGCTCGATCGTCGCTACGATGTCCTCTGTCCGCAGTGTGAACTCTCCCTGGTGTTAAAAACAAAGTAAAGAGGGGACGTTGTCTTGGCTATGAGCAAGTACATTTCGTAAAACAGCGCTAGGCAAAAATGGCATATCCCATGTTTACAGCTTCAATTCTTCGACAATGATCTTCAAAACACGGGATTTTGCCCATGTTAAAATGGCATATCTTTCTGAGATTTGAGTAGGATTCCCACAAAATAAATCTATAGGCTGGATTTTGAGACAAACTTTATGTTGGAA
>BMAT01011895.1:94693-107255 GCA_019649035.1 Elysia marginata | reverse complement strand
TCGCCCCACACAGTGGGGATCCACACAGTGGGGATCGATCGTCAAGCTACGCCTGATCGTATGGCTTGACGATAGATCTGCGTAGTGGAGGGCCCGCATTAAATGCCTGGTTTTACAAAAAAAAAAAAAAAAAAAAGAAAAATGATAGAATATATTGACAAACTGTGGGGTACTATGAAAGTCTTACAGCCATTTTTGGAGCATAGGTCTCCTGATGTTCCTAAAAAATTTTCGTTCAATAACGTGACAGCATATTTTGAAATCAGACAGAAAACAGTCAAACCTGCCTAGCCAGCCACATGTTTAAGGAGACCAAATGTATTGAAGATTCTTTTCTACGACACCCTTGCATTTTTTTCTATATTCTATGTTTTAATGCTGTACAAGATACCAACAAAACAGCTGGCCTTTTTTTTTTCCTCATTAAAACCATCACTCTTGACCTGAGGAAAATCAACTGCAGTGCAATCCTGTTCAGACAAACCTTGCTTAAGATAAAGTTTCATTTTATATAAACCATATTTTAGTCCCTTTTCATTTTTTCTTTATAATGTTACTGCTTAATATAAACTTTGAATAAGATAAACTTTATTTTCGTCCCAGAGAGTTTTACCTTAGGAGAATTCTACTGTAGCCATCAGCCCAGGATTTCGATATGTTCTCCCCTTCCCATCCCGCAAATGTTTGTACCTTGGAAGTAAACCATTCTGTAAATGTAGAGAGACAAAATGTCTCTGTGTTGACTTTCAATGATAAACTTTGATCTAACGGCAGCGATTTTTTTTATGCTAAGCGTGTTCTGATATGGCTATCAAACTTCTGAGTGTACAGGCCTACAAGCATGACTTGTTCCCCAACACAGCCACCCGTCCATCATGACTAGAATCGTTATTGATATTCAAGGTCAATGCCTACCATGGGCAGGTTTGTTTTGACTGTACCAATAAACTTTCAGACTCAAAAGTCTTTACAAGTCTTGCAAGTGAAATCTATATACCTATAATTCTGACTTTAACGTAAAGCTGTGCTTGCCATCTTCAGCTATTTTGAAGTTTAGCTACAACTACATGTACTGAGCTAGTTTGAAGTTGAGCTTATAAAATATTTACAATTACGTGTACTAAGCTAGTTTGAAGTTGAGCTTATAAAATATGTACAAGTACATGTACTAAGCTAGTTTGAAGTTGAGCTTATAAAATATGTACAAGTACATGTACTAAGCTTGTTTGAAGTTGAGCTTATAAAATATGTATAAGTACATGTACTAAGCTAATTTGAATTTGAGCTTATAAAATATGTACAGCTACATGTACTAAGCTAATTTGAAGTTGAGCTTATAAAATATGTACAACTAATATGTTCTAAGCTAGTTTGAAGTTGAGCTTATAAAATATGTACAACTACATGTACTAAGCTAATTTGAAGTTGAGCTTATAAAATATGTATAACTACTTGTACAAAGCTAGTTTGAAGTTGAGCTTATAAAATATGTACATTGTATAACTTATATGTTCTAAGCTAGTTTGAAGTTTAGCTTATAAAATATTATACATCTAAATCACCTATAAATACATAAAACATACTTTCTGCTTATACGTTAACTGAATGAGAATTCTATCTACAGTCACAACAGGTTTGGGCAGGGATTATCAATGGTCTAAGTTATTGTTACATTCTATCACATGGAGTAACAAGGTGGAATACATACATAATAACTACATGTTATATTTACAAAACTTGGGGTGAGGGAAGATGTAATTCGGGCAATGCCTGCATGAGGAGAACTATGGCCTAGGGTGTTAACTGTTTTAAGTTCAATGCAGAAGTTTTTTAAGGGTTTAAAAAAGATCAACTAGAAGTGGAGATTTGGTATTGTTTTACCTTATTGCTTAGACAAAACAATGCTTATTATCTTCACAGATAGATCTGATCATTTCAAGCCATTTTTTTAAATATTTAAGTTTTTTCAGAAATGCCTGGTGGAAATTAGAAGCTCATTAAAATATAAATTTCTACACTCTGACTCCTCCGTCTGTTTGGAGATGTCACTTAACATAATAGTTTTGCCCTCTCCAAGTGCTGAATTCTATAGAATTTAGGTTAGATCTAGATCTAAATAAAGGCAAAGAGATCTTGATCTAGAGTCTGTATTAGGCCTAGAACTAGACTAGATTTCCAGCGTCATTCTCCTTTGATTTTAGGCTCCACATGTCATATTTTTTTTTTGTTTTAGCCTGAGGGCCTAGGCAGTGCAGGTAATGTTACTTACTCCATGAAGGTCACCGTTTTCGTTACTTGGAACTGGTTTGATGATAAAAATGTTCTTAACAGTAAACCTTTCCCGTACGTCATACAAATCGTACGCCTTGTGCTGTTTTTAACCCAGACATTTATACGTATTGAAAAAAGGGTCCACTCAGCCATGAAGGCCTAAACATTTTCACCCAAAGTCCTGTTAGTTTAGCCCATGTGTGATGCTTGAAATATTGATAGAGTGAGTGAAGATGATTATTTTTACGCTCGTGCTGCTCCTGATGAGGATGTTTATAAGGGTAGATGCTGATTACCTTATGGGGTTGTACAGGATAATAATGAGACAGATTATCATTAAGAATAATGACCATGATGATTGTGATGATGATGATGATGATGTGGTGATATTTAAATGATCATCATAATATTGGTTATTGTAATAATAACTCTGATGAAAATGATGGTACTATGTGGTTGAGGTGATCATGACAACATCAATTATAAATAATAATGACCTTGATGGTGCTAGCCCTGATGTGGTTGTGGTTGTGGTTGAGGTGATAATAATGTTGGTCGTAAATAAAAAATAACCCCATAATGATAATGACATTCATGTGGTGGAGATAATCATTGATGATGAAGACAATGATAATGATGTTGATTATGGTGGTTATGGTTTTTTCAGACTTTTTGTGAAAAGTCCACTTGCCCTACCTCACTGGCCCTTGCATTTTGCACATGTGATGATGGAGTGTTCCTTGCATAGGCTCGACTGGCACACATGGCATTTGTTTGATCCCTTCCTCTGCTGCCTCCAGTTACACATGCTACATCTTCCTCTCTTCCTCTTCCTGATTTCTTCCTGCAATGCACTTGGAGCAGGCTGAAGCACATGTATGTGAGTAGCTGCCTGACAGTTGTCCATGGTCTGTCGCAAAGCTTTGGATGCTTTTGTGAGCATAGAATTCCTGCGGCGTATTTGGGCACCCATGAGACTTTTGGCGATGTCACGTAGGAAGTCTGCTCTGTTGTCGTCACCACACAGCTTGCTTGCTGGGTTTTTAAGTTTGAAAACCACTCCTGCTGCTATGCCACTGAGGTCCAAGATGTTGTAAAATAATACCATTGGCCAGCGCTTTGAAGCTCGTTTGGTCGTGTATGTTTGGGCGAGCTTGTCCATTTTATCTACTCCTCCTTTTGTTTGATTGTAAAATAGCAAGACGTCTGGTTTCCTCTTTTCACCATCAGCAACTTCCCGCTCGTTGTGCATGGTTGACAGAACAACAACATTTTTGTTGCGATGACTTTGGTAGCTGAACAACATTGTATTGGTTTCGTTGTTGAAGGCAAAGTTTGAACTGTACAGGACTTGTTGCTTTTTTACCTTGAATGGTGGAGGCAAAAAGTTCTTGTTGCGGCGAACAGTTCCCACAAGTGTGGTATTCTTTTCTGCCAATTTGTCCACCACCTCCATGTCCGTGAAAAAGTTGCTCATGGTAACATTTCTTCCCTTGCTTGTGTAGGGTTGGACAAGCCGATCAACAATTGACGTGCCCTGGTTAAGTCCCTCATCATGGAGATTGCCATCATCTTTCCCAAGGTAGGGTATACATTTTAGAGGGTAAAAGGTCTCTGCATCACAGAGCCAAAAAAGTTTCAAGCCATACTTGCAGGACTTTGATGGCATGTGCTGCAGGAATGAGCAGCGACCGCGAAACGGCACAAACTGCTCGTCAGCAGTTAGTGTCGGGCCTGGCACAAAATGTTTTGAAAGGTTTTCCTGATGCTTTTCATGAAATTCACATAGTGCAGCAAACTTGTCAAGATCCTTTCTTCTTCCTGCCCGATCATCAAAGTGTAACATGTTCACCAATTGGAAATAATGGTTGCGGCTGAGGGTGGCCCGCACAAACTCTTGGCCAATCAGAGGCGCCCAGATCATACTTGTGTTCACCTTGTTTTGTTTCTGGGCGCCGATCATAAAAAAATGCCTAGTAATCCTTCTACCTCAGTCACATCGGTATCCATCCATAAGGTTCCTTTTTGGCACTTGTCCTCTTTGTTCGTGTAACGAACGATATCTTCCACCATTTCTTTGGTTATAAATAACCGAAAAGTATCAGCTGCTGTTTTGGCGTGGTTTGTATGGGGAATTTTGTTGACAGGCATTTGAAAATGCTTGGCTGATGTTTTTGTCCGTAATGGAGGGTTTTTGTACCAAACCATGCCATCACTCGATGTGCCAACTATCCCCGCTCTCTCCGGCTGTTCCTCTGTGCTCACTTCTGCCTCTTCCTGATCGGAATCAAATTCTAAACCATCTCCACTTTCATTTTCGCAAGGACAACACGATTCATCAGACATTAGGCACTCTTCAAGAGAGGCACAGTCATCATCTTCATATCCATCTAGGGCTAAGCCTTCTTCAAGCGGTTCAAAGTTATCTCGCTCCATCGAGACCACAAACAATCCTTGGTAATCCTATATTAAAAAAATAGAGAAATTTCTTGCCACCCGCTGCAGGTTAGGAAAATGGCTACCCCTTTACCACCTCACCCCGGAAGCAATTTTGGGTAAGGGCATTATTTTAGGAACATGCATCAAAATCTGGTCATTTTGAGGCTAAATCATGAAGAAATTTTTCTTTTTTTCGTTTTTGAGTTTTTGCTGTGTACGCTAAATAACAAGTGACAAGCTAAGAACAAAATATTGACCTAGATGAGCTAAAAAAAACTCCACTAGAGAGATCTGTCTTTGCAGACGTCTGAGAGAGCTCTGACCTCATGTCTCAGTCAACTGTGAGCCAAGCAGATCTATCTATATCTCACCTGCTCGAAATGATTAGAGAGGAGTAGAATAATTACTAATTTACACTCAGCTGTTTGAAATTCACATACCAGCTCAAACTAAAACCCTGCAATAGAATCTAGATATGGATGTATGTTATCAAGGTTAATCTTGCGGCAAAAACTCATGGTTTAGGGCCTAAAAAGAATGTGAGATTGGAAGTCAGACAGACAGACATGTACAAAAAGAGAAGTATACAGAGCAAGAGAGAAAGATAGATAGAAAGAGAGAGAGAGAGAGAGAGAGAGAGAGAGTGAGAGAGAGAGACAGACATATATATATAGAGAGAGAGACCTACAGACAGACAGAAAGAGAAAGAGGCATATGTGAACTATGATAAAGGGGAGGATAAAACTGTTACAGGGAGATAGAAATAAAGAGAAGGCTTTAGGTGGAAACTCAAAAACAATATAATTGCGCAGAATGTAAGCCTGCAGAAAAAAAGATGGGGTTGAAGTGGATAACAGAGCATCATGAAGACAAAAAGGGAGCTTCTAAATTGTTGAATTCCATTATCTTTGCCTAAACCATTGAAATTCACGGGTACGTTTCATATAACTAGTAACTATAATTATTACTAGATCTATAATATGTACCGCGATTATAATATTGGATGTAAATAATAACTGTAGATATATATGAGTCCACATGGACTAAAATAACAGGAGTTTAAAGTGAATAACATAACCAGCAAGAAATAAACAAATACCAGCAGTGCAAGCAAGATACAGAACAGCACATGTGGTTTGTGAAATGAAACTGAAAGTAAACAATCCTGACAACAAGAGAACCCTTAAAGAATCGATACAACATCAGTATAAAATAAAAACCAGATTTCTATAAGGCCTAGCCTAGCCTACATTTGCCCACTGTATATGTGGATGCACCATGCCTTGTGCATTGACTTCTGTAACTTACTCATATGGATGTATATTTAATTAGCTAACTGAGCCGCAGGGGGCTTGCTAGCCTAGAAATAGTATGTAGCAGAGGGCTGTTTTGGGCACACGACGTATGGGGTGGGGAAACACTTTTAAAACCATTTTCATTATTACAATATCTTTTTCTCTAACATACAAAATAATTCAGATGTGATCAAAGAAGGTTAAATGAGGCATTCTTGGATTTTCAACGACAGGATAGAGCTGGTCAATGAAAAAAAATTTTTTGATCAACTCGTCTATTTTCTACACACGACGTACTGGGAAGGTTAAATAAGAAAATAAGTTGAAAGAAGAGGGAGATATAATGTTTACTTAGATTATGAATCACTTTAAATGAACCTCCTATTATAAATTATGTTTTACTAAAGCATACTTCTCTTTCTTGTAGACTAGATGAGGCTTTTGGTTCTGCAATATACGAGAGTTCCTCAACAGTGTGTTCTTCATTTTCTTCAATGGTTGAAGGTTCTGACACTTTTTGGTAAGAACTGCCACCATAGTCCTGTTCTGGGTCTTACAAGAAAAAGAAAAGCAAAACCGTTTTGAGATAAAGATGAATAAGTTTGTGCAATGACTTTAAGATCCTAATCTTCACAGGCTGGACAAACTTTCTATAGGGGACACATCATGATTCCTTTAATTTGTTTTATCACATGCCAAGCATTTCTGTCCAACATACCACAGTAAATTAATTCAATGTAAAAACAAAGAGAACAGCACATTTCGAAAACTTAGAAAGATAAATCATCTATGAAGTATGGGTCAACATTAGTTTTCAAAGTGCAATGCTTTAAAACATCAAATTTCGCAACGCTGCTTTAATTCTCTGCTTTGATAGTTGAGGTCTTCTAAAATCCTTAAAAAATTTTTGAGTTCTCTTTTGAAAGGTTAAATCTTGAATGGACTTAATTATGAACCATTTTTTAGGCCATCTAGCCAATAAACTGATGAAAGATCGGTCTGACAAAAAGATTAAATTTGAAATATCTTTATCTGCATCACAAAAAAAAACCGTTTAAAAATCCCTGCCACAAGCAGTTACTTATGTTTCATTTATTTGTTTCATCAAAATGGCACCGTCTCTCCCATGAAAACTTCCTCCTTTTTTCCTCTGTTAATTCACTCTCCCAGCTGGTTGCTATGATACATAATGCTTAAACCTTAGACGTTTGCCTGGAAATCGGACATCTTTAAGTCTTTGGGGGAAGCGTTGTAAAGCCTTGCTCAGTTTAGTTGACTAAAATTGCAAATAAAGTGAAAGATATTAAAGAAAGAGGTATTGCAAACCTTGTGCTATATGCGGTAGCTATTACAATTTACATCAGAACACACATGCAGGGAGGGATGTAAAATCCAACTGATTTATGTCCTATATTTTAGATTCCTTGCAATTGAAGAAGATAACAATAGCACAATGGTAGCCTACAGTGTCTCCACATTCCAGCTGTCAAATTATCTCAAAATCAACTCCATACTTCGAGTGGCAGAAGTTCATCCTTAATGCCCCACCAGCATGTTGAATTAATTTTCTTAGAAGTCTGCTGGTCAAGAAATGTTCCTCTATGTATGGCTTAAGGTTGGCTCATACAAGCTCACAATATGCACAACCGGCCCAGTCATTGGTAAAGCATGATATAAGAATTTCACACATCTGTGTGAATTTTGCTTCGCTAATATTGGTCTCAGCTAGCGGCGCAGCAGTTTTGGAACGAGCAGTTGGGGAACCAAAAACAGTGATGGTGTGTGAAGGGGGAAAATCGTTCAGCCTATTGGTATACTTATGCAACAAGTTCATCTAGATCTGCCAGTCACATGCTTGCTATAATATGTTGAGTTGACTATGAGAAGGGTCCGTTAAAGCTTAACCGTTCATGCAACCACCCATCATTGATGAAAAGGACTCTAAGCTAACTCAGAACTATCCTTTCCGTCCTTCTATGGTGCTCGTCTACAGGGCTGTTAAAACCTAGTAGCTGGCATAATGTACTTTGCCTTGCAAAATCTCTGCAATAGCAATCAATATCTTTGAAGTTTACAATGATAAATTTTATCTTAGGAAAGTCTAAAAAGTTGGGCCCAGCCAATAAGTTTTCATGATGAGCTGGCTGTAATGGAGGAAATGCTTTGTGCTTTGTTTAAAGATTGCTGATTTAAGTTTTAACTCTCCCCAGACACTACCAGTAAAAAAAGAAAAACACACTTAGTGCTAATATATATAGTCAAAAACACTATTAAACAAAAACTACAATAAGACTACTTAAAAAAACTGTAAAAACTAGGCTTCAAACAATTACTATGATCACAATCAAAGAAGAATTCAAACTTGTTTACAAGTCTTGAAATGATTTAAACAAGAATCAATGTACAGTTATTTTCACAATTTGTAGAGAAATATTGGGCAAAAAAGGATGAGTCTAACACTTCATATATATACATACTGCCTTCTGCCCACTCGGTTTTGACTCTTGCTGTATAAGCCGCAACTGAAGCTCGAAGTGCCTGAATCGATGGCTTCTCATCTTCCATGACTTCCAGGCTCTCCATGTTTATCTGCACTCTCAGATTTTTCACATTTCTTCAAGGAATGTCATCCTTTCCCTGGAATTTTCAAAATCAATTTTTTTAAAGTGTTGTAATTAAATCTAACGGATAGATTTGTTACAAATTGTTCAACAGACATTTTCAAAAATAATCTTGATTTTTGTATCGTTTTTATTGTCCGTATAAGTACAAGTATTCTGTTTATAGGTATACTTTAAAAACAAGAAATTCTAAGATATAAAATTTTAAAAAAGCGGCACAAGTTCTTCATACTATGTCTAATGTTTAAGTTAAGAAAAATGCATAAATTTAAGATGATCAGCGCCTTGCAGTGCATACTCATAGTATATAGATAGCACTGGTTGCGAAACATTAAATGATTAAAATTTATTTAGACATGATATAGAATGTATACCCTTGTCACTAGTGGAGTGCCCATTGCGAATAGGGTTCAGTTTAAAAGAAAGCTACAACCAACCAGAATCTTAGGTGTGGCAGCCATGCCAATAGCGCTATACTTGAGTCAGCAGTTGGAAATTCTTGAGAAAACGCCATATAAAATATATAAAGGTTTAATATTTCTTCTTTTTCTCAATAAATCATCAAAAGTTTTATCATTCTACAAAATATTAATAACTTTATGAATTGTTTTTCATTTGGAAGCTTAGAATGTCTTGATCAAAACAGTGATGCCTTTCAAGATGAAAATTGTTTAATATTATGGAACTTATTAAAATACAGGATGCACGACATCAGCTTTAATCAAATTGCAAATTCGTTTAAAAAGCCCTTGGTAAGACACTTCATACAAAGCAAGGATCCTATTTATCAAGATAAAGACACAAGTACATGTACATTATCTAAGTGGTAGCTGTCTATACTAAAAAAAAATGGGCGCTTTTTCGTTTGTTTCCACCCTTGTTGTACTTAAATAGCTCTTATACTTGATAGTCCAACTCAAAATATTTTGACAATTCTACTGTTCTAGAATTTGGAAAATGATCCTACTTACAGACGAAAACCTTAAATTACATTATGATGATGATGATAATTGGTAACCTTTGATGCTTCAAAATTTGACTGTCCTGATTAATCTAGATCTAGACTAAATCTAGTTACAGTGTAAATCTTTATTATATCTCATAAAATGTTGGGGTGGGAACTTAAAATGAAAAAGCACCAAAAAATGTTGGTGAGCCCAAAACACAGCCTTAACGCTGAAATTGATATAAACCCACGAAATTCTCTTACTTTTGTCATTAATGGGGCAGTGGATTAGTTAATATTCTGTGACGCTTTACAATGGTTGGTAACAGGTGTTCTTTTTGCTTAATTATAGTAGGGGCCTAAGTATCTTAACAGTCTAGAATCTAAAACTTACACAGATCATCAACCCTATAGTACTCTCAAGTCAGGAACCTAGGATCTAGACATAGCTCTCGTGGTGTTTCAAATTCAAGTTTAACTTCAAGACTTAATGATGGCGACTACAGAGTATCTACACCTAGGTCTGGATCTAAATCTAGTTTCCATCATTTTAGAATCTAGATCTTCTA
Organism: Elysia marginata; assembly: GCA_019649035.1. Taxonomy (NCBI): domain Eukaryota; kingdom Metazoa; phylum Mollusca; class Gastropoda; family Plakobranchidae; genus Elysia; species Elysia marginata. Next base: position 97,114 of record BMAT01011895.1, on the reverse strand, counting down.
GATCTAGATCCTAGAATTCTAGCCTTATGATGGCTTATCCGCTTATGTCTAGATCTATCTGGATTAGACCTAAGTTTAACTTTGTTTAACTAAGCCTGAGTTTTTGTAGATCTATCTAAAACTGGTCTAGATTTCTAGATCTACATATAATCAAAGTTTCTTTCGAAGTTTAATTTCAAAAGATAAATCAATCTAGATCTACATGTAAATCTAGATCAAGTCTAAATTTAGATCTATTCTAGATTTATTATGAAAATAATAAATTTCGTTATAACCAAACGCCATGACAGTTTTGGTGCCGTTCTTTGCTTCACTAACAAAAAGAGATCGGAGGGCACGTAGCCCACGTAGCTCCAAGAAATTCATCTATAGCAAAGTTTTGCCATACTCTCGACTCTATCTCCACCTGTTTGTCCCTCTTACTGTTCCGAGACAGAGAAAGCGTGAGAGAGACTTAAGAGTGTGTATGTAAGAGATACAATAGCCATTGGATGAACGACTATAGTAGGCCTAAAACATAATGATGGAAAGAAAGTAAGAGAGCTCGAGAGGAAGAAAGGCAGAATAAGACACCATGATTATATTTTGTATGCGCCAATCGGAATTATGAAAAGGAGAGAAAAAAAAAGACACAGATAGTGATTAAGAAAAAATGATGATACGGATTCTGGTTAATTTCAGTATTGATCGCACCCTCTGTTGTTATAGGCTGTAGGCCTACTACCTAGGCCTACTTGATAGGCTATTTCATTTTTTTCTCGCTGCGTGACTACTTAATATTTGACTGTCAATAGGACCTTTTCTCTCTCTCTCTCTCTCTCTCTCTCTCTCTCTCTTCCGGTTTCAAGATGCGGTGGATGGTTTTTGCTTGTTCCATGAACCATAATAAGCTTACTTCACTAAACATACAAAAAGAAAGCGTCACAACTTCTAGAAACTTTGTTTTCTTTCGATCTAGATCTAAACCGAGACCATTGATCTAGATAATTATCTACAGTGTCTGTATCTAAACATGCTCCAGATTGCATCTACTAGTACAATTAAACCTACAAAATGAGTGGTGCAATTGCTGGCGATGATAATTCACAACTGCAAAAGAAACCATATTTTTTACGCCAAAAGAGGGCTTTGAATAAAAAAATGTAAAAAGTAAATTTACCTGGCAAAATCAATCTGAGTTTTAAGGACAATAATGAATGTGCAGTATTGACATTCGAAAACTCTGTTCATTTTACTTGTGCACTCAATTTTTTCCAGAAATGTCACAAAACATCTGATGAAATTCGTGACGCCCAGGACATTCTAGTGGAAATTATATGTCGTCTTACTAAATCAAAGGTAGTTATTCACTGGTATATTACCTGTGATAAATTTATGGTACAGGGCTCAGCATTGGAAGTCAAATCATTTTTGGACGTTTTTATTGACTCGTTGCCTTCATTTGACATCGAACAATCATTCACTACAATTATCAACGACCAAATTTCCAATACTTCTATTTTAGACTCGGCGGGTTTACCTTGTGGAGACTGCATGCCGTCCAATTTAGAACAGCTAGAGCCTTCTACCACTGATATTAATAATTCTGAGTTGCAATGTACCCTCGATGATCAACATCTACAATCTGTTACTGATGTCGTGGACAATTCATTATCAGGAAGTCCGACTTATATTCTACAAAAAGACTTCGAAAAGTTAAAAACCAGTATTATGGCCGATCAGGGAAGCTCAATCAATAGAACTGTTTAAGAAACAGTTAAAACACTATCTTTTTCTGCAAGCATATTTCTAGGTATACATTTTAAACCTGTAACTCCTTTTGATTTGTCACGTTAGATAAACTTAAAATAATGTACTTATGTTGTCGTGAATATTGTTACGAGTTATGTTATAACTATTAAACTCAGTGTTAACCTGAGTGTACTGCAATTAATCAAGAGGCCGATTCGACCCACAACACAAGTCTTTAAAAAGAAGTAGCTACAAATACGGCAGTTCCCAGTCACACATTAATTTATTAACATAATGGCCACAGAGGCTGGCAATCAATTAGTAAATAGTAACGCACACGGGCGCAAAGCCCTTCTACAATATTACAATAAATAATCAACTCAAGTGTATAGCACAATACACAACAATACTCAATACTCTGGTCCCCGGGCGAGTGTGCCTCTTGGCGCTGGCGGTACAGTAATAGATCAATACATAGTAGACCCAAATCTTTGTGAAGATTCACAATCGCCTACAATTGGCTCTAGAAACAAAGATTGTTATACTCAGGCAGGCTTTACCGTTCACAACGAACCTGAACCCAATTTTAGTTTTACGGGGAAATACAACCGACCAGCCCAAGCTGATAGACACACTGCACCCACATACAACTTTCACTTCACCACGAAAACACAAAAACGTTCACTCACA
>BMAT01011892.1:2222-13660 GCA_019649035.1 Elysia marginata | reverse complement strand
TTCGTAGAATCGAAGCAGCAGAAACGTGGTTCTTGCGCAGAATTTTGAAAATTTCATGGGCTGAGAGAACATCTAATGAAGAAGCATTGAGAAGAGCTGGGGTTAAGAAAGAAGCTGTTCACATAGTGAGAGAGACAACTGTCATTTGTTGGCCATATATATAGAAAAGACGATTTAGAAAGGTTGGCGCTAACAGGACGTGTACAGGGAAAGCGAGACAGGGGACGGCAAAGAGTTACGTTCTTACACAGCCTAAACCAGGGGGTGACACAGGGGACCAGGTCAAAGACTGAATTCCTAAGATTGGCAGACGACAGAGAGGAATGGAGGCTCATGACCGCCGATGTCTGCAACAGACCTGGCACCTAGGAAGAAGAAGAATCATAATAATAGCAGAAACGGGGATGAACTGTACACGATGTAGATGATGGTTGTGAAAGTAATGATGAAGACGGTTTTGATGTGATATTAATGTCGATAATGGCAACAATACCTCTGATAATAATGAACTAATTTAAATATTAATAACGAAAATGACAATGATAATAAAAATATAATAATAATATTATAATATTTCTTCAATTAACTATATTTTAAGGTGCCTTTAGGCTATATCACAACTGTCTTTATCTCTACAAAATGCAACTTCTAGATAATTATCTCTTTAGTGTTTTGCGTGGACTAGATTCCTACTTCTATTCATAATTAGTTTTTTTCATCTCTGTGGTTTTAAAAGGATGCTGATTTTTTTGCTTTACAGCCATCCTAAGTCATATAACGTTTACAAGTGCTTACCAAGTCAATTTAACTACTGCGGTACTGCGGATCATAGGATTTTTATCACCATTCCATCAGCAGGAGTTCCTTAAATTCTACTTTTTCTTTCCAGACTTTTTTTTACTTATCTTGTTTTTTACTGGTTTTATAACCGCATATGTGCTTGTCAATCAAAATTAGCAAGTAAAAATAAACACATCTATTTGTTTGTTACAACCATTTTGTTCTAATTAAGAATACAGTTGAAATAGTTTTGAAGAAACATCATTAAGAAATACAACTGATTTCAGAAGTCGAATTTTGAATTTAACTATTTTCTAAGCTTTATGCTAACTTTAAAGAAGGAAAAATATTCTATGATATAAAAAAACAACAGTAATTACAACAAAAAGCTATACGCCTTTGATGCGCAAATACTATCTACCCATATAGTTTTTTTTTCAAACCGTCTACCAGTTATTACTAGTAAATGGTTTCTTTAACTTCTTAACTTTCTTCCCTCTTTAAACACATACTAGAAGTAGACTAGGAAGAGATTACGTAATACATGATGTTTTTCCAGCCTGAATAGATTTTTACTTAGGAGAAAGGGCGTGATGGATATACAGATTTACTTTAGTAAGGTCGTCTTGAACTATGCACACAATCCAGATTGCGTTTATTATGACAGAACCACACCCATCTCTTACCCTCAAAGAGGGGGAGAAAAGGGTGGTTGTCATGCCGATGTCCAACCGCAATGCCGATGCCATGGGCGCCGCTTCATTCAGCGTCCGGAGTACCTGATGTACGGTGGTACTTCAGACTGGGACGCTTTCCGCCTCAAATAAAAACGTTTCTTTATGGAACAGGTTGTGTCGGTGGAAAATGCCATGAAAATCCTTTCTTGTGTTCTTACTGGTAGGGCCGCCTAATTTCATGACTCAACCACTTGTCACTCACCGTCTTGTAGCTTGCGTGACATACTGGATAGGCTTGAGAGCCGTTTTGGGTTCAGAGCTGAAAAATCCTACCGGTACGAAGAATTTCAGAAAGCTTACCAGCTTATTGATGAGACGACCCTATAAATGGCTGAAAGTATCTTTCGTCTGCCGTCTGGCACTTTGTGGTTTTCATTCACCGAGTAGACAGAGAATGACTCAAAGGGAAACTGAGGAGGTGCTACAAAGGTTTTGCACTGGATCCCTGGACAGAGAGGCTGGATTGCATGCTGCCTACAAACATCCTCAAACGCTCTCAGAGGCTGTTTAGATTTTAAAAAAAGAAAGAGAAAAGGAAATGGAGCGAGTCAGGTCTTTCAAATGCCTAGGTTTAGTTTAACTTAAGACAATAAACTGCCATGGCATAACAACACAGAAGATATGAAAAAAAGGCGGAGACCTCGTTTGTTGTGTCTCAGAAAACTGAGCTCGTTCAATGTTGACTCGAGGTTATTAAAACTTTTTTATTCGTCAATCTTGGCAAGTGTAACTTATAGCTTTCATAATCAGATGCAAGGGAGTTAACGTATTGTCAAAACATTTGGAAAAGTAGACAAAATAATAAGAAAAGTTGGGTGGGCTGTTGGTGAACTCTTTCATACTCAGAGCATTCAGGCACATAAATAAAGGCATAAAACTTAAGTACTGTGATCATTACATTGCGATATGTAAAAAGTCATTTAACATATAGTCTTAGCCAAGTATGTTTTAATCTAAATGTTTAAGTCAAACAAACAATTTTAACAGACTTTCTACTTTCTAATTTTATGTGAAAATTAATATTTAATATAGCTAGTTTTGCTGCAACAGAGCCAAAAGTGTTTTTCTTTATTACGCCACGTGTACTAACGCACGAATTCTACATTTTACATCAACAGTATACTCTAGACCTTGTATTTTCTCACACCAAGTTACAGCAATGTAAGATTGTAACCCTGTTAAATTGCATTACAGAGCGGTCACTGCACTTTGATTGTCAGACTGAGATCGGCAGAAAAATCGCCGAGATGACAAAAGAAGTGCAGTAAGTTACTCACTGTACTTTGTTTGTCAGAGACCGACTGAAAATCTCGCTGCAATGACAATTTAAGTTCAGTAAGTGACTCGCTGCTGCTTGATCGTCTAGTACCTGACGGGCTACCATATTAGGTGAAAAGCTAGGTTTGGATAAGGCATTGCAGTTAATCATCTGACGTTAATATGGCATTTCCTCTAAATTCCATATTAGTCCTTTTTCTTCCAATAACTGAATTAAATCTTTGTAAGTATGATCATACATATTATCCTATCGCACCCCCCTACACACACATATATACACTTCCGGTTTTACAGTTGGACTATGATTTACATTACAGTACCGGTAACACCTGCTCAATGGTCAGCATCTTCAATAACCCTATGTTTCGGATCGCCGATCTGACTTTCCCAATGTATGCAGATCAGTCCAAATCTTGTTTACATAAAGCCCTTTGAAATGTAACTCTCTACTAACACCTTCTTGAAATGAGTTTATTTAAACGCGCTCAAAGTCAGATGCTGCCCCATTCCCTTCTATCTCTCTTCAGAGCATGCTAGCACCGTGGGGAAATTTTTTCATTGCACTTTGGGTGGATGGGGGAAAACTTTCATAACATTGATGGACAGGAGGCTGGACCTGGTTACAAACATGACAGGTCAGATTCAGAAGCGAAAAATCACAGACATGCCTTTTTGTTCAACGCCTCTTTTCACCTGATCAACGCTCATGTAGAATTCTTTGGGTGGGGTTGTGAGAGGCTGTCGAAATCTTCTGACTGCGACCTACTAAATATTTATCTTATCCACTGCTACCCCGTGTATGCTGTATTCTTTGTTATAGACATGAGAAAATTGTCACCTCTCCGTCCTAGTGACCCCGTTGTAGTATCGGTGACAGGTGGTATTCAGTTGCAGCATGGGGCGGTAAACCAGGGGAATTTTTCCCTGTATGCCTATTTATTAATGGGTGTACTAAGGGGCTAATTCCCCGTTATAAGCGATTGTACAGATATGAAGAGAGTATGAAAATTTGAGTTAAAATCAAGACTACATCTAAAGCCCGCATTTTGGGCTTCGTGCTAGGCCACCATATTGAACAGACCGAATACTCCTACATGAGTAGGTATCATATTCCCTATATTTTGTATGTAACTTTGTTTTGGGCAGGCCCATAACAGTAAAGAATAGTTGAGTTCTCATGTGCCCTAACTATACTAAGAACTCAGTTGAGATAGATCATTAGAACTCTCACGCAGAAGTTTGTTTACATTTTGACTGACAAGCCTTTTGAGTACGGTGGCCTCGGCTTCGTGCCAAATCAACTTGGCTGCGTCAGTTTTAGTTTTACTGTCATCACATCAAAGCTTGGAATATGGGCTTTGAGTACATGTACTTTTTGAGATATTATTCATCTGTTCATCAAGGCCTTTAATAAATTATAATAATAATAACTATCATTCCTTTAGCACCCTACCACAAAAAAACTCAGGCTCAGTGCACTTTACAATTAAAAGTTTAAGAGTACATAAAATTAGTTTTACAAAGGCATATAAAAATGTATTCGAATGAAACTAAAATCAAAGATCAAAAGAATACAAAATACTAACATTTACGATATGACAGTCAATTATACGTGTAAATATTAAAGCAAGGCTAAAAGACTTTAAGGTTAAATATTTTCAAAAACGTTTGAAATGTTGTCAGGTGCAATCACTTCAACTGAAGCATAATGGAGATCAAAGGGGTAATGTAAAAAGATTTTAATTTTGTTTTGGGGATAGCTAAGCGGGAAGCATCACTTGAAGATCTGTAGGAACGCATCGGTGCGTATACAGATATTAGATTTCTCATGTTGCATGGAGACTTTCCGTGCAAGGGTTTGTGACAAATGACTAAAATTTTAAAGACAACTCTCTTTTCGGCTATCAGCCAGTGCAGCGCATCCAAAATAAGGGTTATATGATCTTTTTGCGCTTTTTGCAGACTAATCTTGCTGCGCTATTTCGGACTATCTGAAGCTTGCTATTTTTTTTCTTTCGATGCGCCGTAGAACAAGGAGTTCCAGTAATCTAACTGTTATAGAACCCGTGTATAATCAAGCAGTGCAACGAAAATGGTTGTCAAAAGATGTCTTATCTTGCTGATAATGTGGATCTCAAAGTACAAATTCTTTGCAACCTGGTTAATACAAAGGCAGGCTGATAATTAAGTCCCGTTCATAAATTTTTAGATTTTTACAGCATATACATAAACATCCCGCCAAACAAAAGCTTAACATCTTAAGTACATACTTAGCACTCTATTTTTCGACGAAGTCATCGTCGCGATCAACACTCAGCCTCCAACATTTATCTAGTTGGCGCACACCATCATCGAACATATCAGACGACTATCCAAGAAACCATCTGCGAACATCTACGATAACTTCCTCATCATTGTCATTGTGATGGCCTTTCTGGTACTTCTTGAGTTGGGGACCAATACAAGTCATAGCGGGCAAGATCGGGGATGTGAGCAGGGTGTGGTAGACCGTAGAGTCGTAAGTTCCAGCTGCTTCCTTGTTTTGTTTGTTTGATTTTTTAACGTCCCAGTCAATTTCGTTGTTATCTATATCTAAAAATGAGGAGCGCATGAATTAAAAAAAAACACGTCCGTAAAGACCTCCTAGACCGCTTACGATTAAAGCCTCACATGTGTTTACAATGCCTTTAAAAAAGCTGTATATTTATGTAAAAGGGTCAAAATTCAAAAATAAAACACGCCAAAAAAAATATCCATTGTTTTTATAAGAAACTATTTTCTTTTCCGCTTCTTTACTTCCGTCTTCTCGGAAAGTTGTTGTGAACTGACGTCACGTCAAAATTAGTGAAAGGTTTGACTTCAAGAGGTAATTGTGATTATTGCCTTTAAATTTGATTTTGTTATGAAGTTAATGTGTCAAAAATCCCTATGAATCTAAATTCGATTACACGAAGACAGGGAACAATCTGATCTAGATTCTAGATCTAGCACGAAGACAGGGAAGAAAATTCTGCGACCCACTCTGCAGTGAACCAACTTTACTCTAGATTTAGATCTAGATATGTAGGACTAGAAAATATGGAATCTAACGTATTAGATCTAGATCTAAATTAGATTCAACGACTTTTTACTGTATATGATCCAGAAAATATAGAATCTAACATTATCAAGAACTGGCAGCTCTGTTATTTGTTACTTTTGATACAATTACTATTGAAAGCTTTCACTTCAAGAGGTATTTGTGGCTATCGCCTTTAAATTTGATTTGATAAGTTTAATGTGTCAAAAATTCTTATCAATCCAGATTAGATAACACGAAGACAGGGAACAATCTGATCTAGATTCTAGATCTAGCACGAAAACGGAAGAAAATTATGTGACCCACTCTGCAGTGAACCAACTTAAACCGCACTTTCAAACTTTGAACTCTATGGATTTGGAAAACGGCTGCACAGTTTCTTCTGAAAATTTTCATGCTGTTGCAGAACATCAAGATCTATATTATCTAGACAACCACAGCAAAACAAAACAAAAAATATTTTTAATGCAGCCACTTGGTTAATTTTGGTTGATTCCAAGTTAATCAATGTGTCGGTCCGAAGCCACTTGAATGCAGACGGAAAATATTTTTTTTGAAAAGTTAAGATGTTTTCAATATCAAATTATCACCAACTGTTAGAAAGAATGATATCACCGTGAAAGAAAAAGAATATTTTTAATGCAGCCACTCGGTTAATTTTGGTTGATTCCAAATTAATCATGTGTCGGTCCGAAGCCCCTTGAATGCAGACGGAAAATATTTTTTTTTCCAAAGTTAAGATTTAAAAAAAACTTCCATTTACAGGTGATTTCTGTAAATACTCTGTTCCTTTCAGCATGTTTTTACCTCATTGCCTTTTTTGTTTGCTTCATTTGTTAAGTTTGTTTGGTTTTGTTAAGACCGATATATGCCCTATCTTAGCAAACAGTCAGAGGTATATATATTTATATATATATATATTTTTTTTTTTTGCAACAGTAAGAAAAAAAAATTCACATTATACAAGTCAATCATCTTTACTTCTACTTTTCAAACTGATAATTTTGAGTTAAATGGATGAAAAGAAAAAAATCTTATTTTAGAACATTTTGTTTCTGTTTCCCGTTCTTTTGGACGGGTCTGCCAGCTTGTATAAGAGATGGCGCTGGGGACAATTAAAGCGTGCTGTCACACTATGATGTAAGGAGCGCTTGCGTGCATCACACCCAGTCACATTAATCTGACACCGGGCCGATCATACTTAACACCAAATCCATAATGCCAAACAATAGGCGGATCGGCTGCTAATACCAATTTTAAGTCCTTGGTTTGACTCGGCCGGGGATCGAACCACGCACCTCACGATCTCTGAGCGAGTGTCTTACCATTAGGCCACAGAGCCGGTTCCAGCTTCTTTAAGGCGTCTTGAGTTTGTCGGCTCCCAGCTGAGTTCTACAAATTCTTTTGGGCAGATACTAAACTTTAAAGATATCCTTATAGACTGCACAATCTTTAGTTTTAACAGCGGGTCACTCTGCCCAACACAATGCCAGGGAACATGAAGGGAAAGATTTGCCCAAAGACACTAATATAACTGGCGCCCAATCAGTGTCACCAATATAGATTACAAAATTTTATCTAAAGCTCTAGCATTACGACTTAAAGGTTTTCTGCCAAATATGATGCACCACAATCAAAGAGGTTTCTTAAAAGATATGAAAATAAATTCAAATATTGTCACTGCAACACGTCAATCGGACGACGTTTTTAAATGGGAGAAGCCATCGTGATTGACCAGAGTGGATCCTTTGCCATTCCCACTTTGACTTATATAATAGGTCCAATGGCAAGGTAGGATTCCTGGTCTCAGCCCAATTGTTCTTCATTTGGTCATCTCCTTTTACTGGCTTTAACTGCAAACTGAAACTGCGCAAAAGTTGACACTGCGATATTCCTATCCTACCTAAACTCAATCACTAAAAGGGACATCAAAGAGGAATCCTTGCCTTGCAGGAGCAGTAAAACTATAGAATTTTACCGTATAAATTAATCAATCTCACCCTCAAGTCTACCTTGAACCCTCACCCTCTTTCCCCATTTTTTTCTCTCTCTCTCTCTCTCTCTCTCTCTCTCTCTCTCTTTCTCTTCCTCTAAATCCCAATCTGATCATATTCTCTCGTTATATCTCCTCCCTTTGTACCTTATAAACCTTAGAAAAGAAGAACAAATTAACAACTAAAAATTCACCACAGCACGAGGCTGAGCTAAAAATTTTTGGTCCCGTGGTGACACAGGACAGTCCCGTATTGACTGGGAATGGGGAAGTGCTCCCTCGCGACTCTTTGGAGTGGAGGGTTTAGAAATGTTCTAGTAATTTTACGAACAGCATACCTACTTGTTAAAACGTACAATGTTAGCAAAAAAATGTCTAATCACACAAATATAATATGAGGTAGTTAATCTTTATTTGTCAATGTATCGTACCGTGCAGCATGACAGCATGAACTAAAAAACGTTATCTAATCATCTAATCAAATCAGGCCACAAAAATAATTGAAAGCACAGTTAAAAAATGGGAGAAGCCAAAGCCTAACGCCACGAGTATTGCACTTAGCATCGACTATGCCAAAGCCTTTGATACTCTTCCCATTTAAATGACCGTAAAAATTTCTTGATACAATTAGCTTTGGAGATAATTTTAAAAAGTGGCCCACTGTCATATTGGCCAATCGCCATTCAAACTTCAAGAATGGCGGCATCACCTCTGAATATTTTAATTTAGAAAGTAAGGTAAGACACGGTTGCCCTGTCTCTCCTTTACTGTTTATCATGGCTGTAAAAATTTTAGCCATAAGTATTCGCCAAGAGAATAAAATCAAAGGTATTAAAACATCAGGATCGCAAGATTGTATAACAATAATACAATGCGCAGATGATACAACCCTCTTTTTCCATGATGATTTAGACTTCAGGGAGGTTTTGTCGAAAATAAAATCATTGAGTAAAGTTTCAAGATTACACCTCAATGAGCACAAATCTAAAGCTTAGATTAGGCACAGTATCATTTCAAGACCAGACAATTGAGAACATAGACCTGGTCAATTCATTCAAAATACTGGGAGTGGGAATAACTTTCTCTACCCATTGCTCTTTGGAAGAGCTGAGAGTGAATTAGGAGGCAAACGTAGAAAGTATAGAAACAACCCTCTACAAACGGTCCTAAAGAGATTTGTATATTGTCGGAAAGGTCATTATCATTAAAACCTTCGCCTTAAGGCAGTTAAGCAAGCTTAACTACATTTATAGACAGTATTGGAATGCCAAACGAAATCCTTAAATAATTAATACAATTTTTTTAAGTTCTTGGAAGAAACGATACTCAAATAAAAAGGCTTTTAAAAAAGTAAACAGAAAAGTTCACGGTAATGATATAAAAATCGTGGTTTGAAAATGATCGATCTAATAAAGATTCAACCTGCAACCCTTTTGCAATGGGCGGAAAGATAGCTATCATAGAACGTTTTTTGTCGAATGTTCATTTCTTAAAACTCTGTCGATAGAACTTGAAAACCTTTTCACAATCTATCTTAGTAAACACGTAAAACTCACAACTCCTTCTGTCCTCTTTGGAGTAAATGCACAAGAGTACTCAGAGGAGGAACTGAAATTTATAAATTATACTTTGCTAATAGCCAAAATGTGAATATCTAAATTTAGATACGTTAAACCCACTCACCTCCTTATTCTCTTTAATAAAGAATGCGGCACATACTGCTAACACTACAGTGGTTTTGGCTCTAGAACTCTCCGATATCACTTTCCCTTGTAAAATATGATTCAATTTGTAAAATTCCAGCTGTAAAACCGGATCTGTGTGTGTGTGGGGGGGAGGGGGGATCCAATAGGGTAGCTAAAAAAAAGCATAACTTTGTATGACCACACTTAAAAACATTTAATTCGGTTATTAGATGAAAAAGGATTAATGGGGAATTTAGAGGACATACCGTAAACCTAGCTTTTCACATAATCTGGTAGACCACCAGGTACTAGACGATTAGGTAGCAGCCAGTCACTTACTGTACTTTGATTGTCAATCCTGCAAGATTTTCAGCCGGTCTTTGACAACCAAAGCACATTGAGTTATTTACTGCGCTTCGTCTGTCATCTCAGTGAGTTTTTCTGCCGATCTCTGACAATCAAAGTGCGGTGACCGCTTTATTATGCAATCCGATAGGGTTACATGGCTGTAACTTGTGTGAAAACTAGAGGTCTAGGGGATACTATTGATGTAAAATATAGAATTTGTGCGTCATTACATGTGGCGTTATTAAGCAAAACGCCTTTTGCTCTGCAGCAAAACTAGCGCGAAGGTAAGAACTGGAGATACTGCTCTTCGATTGGCAGGGGCGGGAGGGGAGAATTGAATTATTATAAAGAGGAGGAAATAACAGTTAGGGGGAGATTTAAAAAAACGGAGAAGGCCCTCAGAAGAAACTTAAAAACAGAATGTTAGAAGGTAAGCCTGCAGACAGAGGAAGACAAACTCAATGTAGATAATACAACATTATGGGACAAAAAGTAAAGAAAGGAACTTAATCGAAATTAACAAGTTTATTTGTATAAGAAAAAAAATTCATGGGCCAGCATTTAAGACCAAAGATCACATGAGATAAGTCATAATATTAATTTTCACATAAAGGTAGAAAGTAAAAAAATGTGTTGAAAACTTTTATTTGAACTTCAACATTCTTTTCTCACTTATACAGGATCAGGAGTTGTTTTTACAAAAATCTATTAACAGTTTTCTAAAGTTTTTAACAACATTTAGTAAGACGAGGTAGCTGTTTTTCACTAATAAATAAACACGTCTTTTTTCTGTGCTGTATCGTCTGAGTAAACACAATCGTCGTGAGAAGATCTAGAATCAGCGGTGTACAACAAGAAAAGAAAGGGAGACAATACAGTCCCTTGTGGTGCGCCTGTGTCTGTGGTGAGCACGTCTGAGTTGATAGATAAGTCAGGTAGTCGAAGACCCAAAGAACAATAGAAGGACTTATAACATATGGAATTAGATCATCACAAAGAATAGGCAGTTGGATCGATAAAAACGCTGGGAAAATCATTGAACAATTGTTTGATAGATTAAGAATTGCACCCTCAACAGCTCTTTTACTTCTAAATGGAAAGTGGATCAAGAGGAAAAACAAGTGGCTTTGGATGACCTATAATACACATTTCAAAGACTTTCAGTTTTATCACATATGAAGTTAATGCAAGAGGTAGGAGATCAGCCATTTTTGCATATTATTCTTTTTAGGTTTAGCGTATCAGGTTTTTTAAAATGTGTAGATGACTTTTTTCCTATCAGGTTACGCTGGCTGCAGTACACCGTCTTTCGGAATGATGTGAGATGGTGACACAATCCCAACCTGGCTGGATTCAGAATTCACAGGTCTTTTTTTCTACAAAATGAGTTAGACCAAAAGCTCGTAATAGTCCTTACTATTTTGGAAGATCAAAATTATTATTAACATATTATTGTTATTCTTCTTTTTATTATTATCATTATATTCTTCCTCTTCTTCTTCTTCTCATTATTATTATTATTATTATTATTATTATTA
>BMAT01011888.1:104464-118521 GCA_019649035.1 Elysia marginata | reverse complement strand
AGGAGGGGGTGTAAGAGTAGAATAAAGAAGACTAGGAGTACTGTCGTAGCAGTAGAGAAAGGCAATGTAGAATGAGGAGACATCGTAGTATCAAAAAAAGTAGAAAGAGGCTGAGAGGAGATATCTTAGTATCAAAAAAAGTAGAAAGAGGCTGAGAGGAGTTGTAGCGGTGTTAAATTATAAGACGGAGGTAGAGGAGGAGGAGTTGTAGTTGTCTTAAAATAGTAGAAAGAGGTAGATGAGGGGTAACAAGAGTCGTAGATGTTTCTTAGTTTTCTAACCTCTCTTGACATATTTTTTTCTTTTTATAAAATTTACATGATCGACCAGACCGGCGAGTAATTTTGTTTTTCTAGCAAAAAAAGGAAATGAAGGGAGACAAGGACATGAATCAAGAAGGGGCTCAATCGACTTATTGTTTCATTGATAATGCTTTGTTATGTAAAACATAGTGATTTGAAAATTGCGGTGGAAATCTTTAGTAGTAAATAAAGTTTACGACATAAACAAGAGTTTTGGTCGCACTGTTCATAACAAGGACGAAAAGAACGGGTGAATGTAAATACAGCAAATCCTGCGTTTGCAAACGTTCTATTATTAACTCTTTTTCTAAGAGAGAGCATAAATTTTTAGATTTAATATTTGAAACATTTTTGGTTCTCTGTATAAGTTTGCCGTAATGCAAGCTTAGGAGACGTTGAACTACTGAAAGGAGCAACAATTTTGGGATAATAAATCAATAGTAATAATTTAAGTACATTCACGTGCGTGACTACATAATAACTGAAAGCCAAAGCTTTTTGGCTTTCCTAGTCCAAAATATTGAAAGGGTCAAATTGTGTGCTTTGACCGAACTGATAACAAACTCTTTAGATCTACTCGTACTTGAAAACACACTTTGATTTTTTTTTATTGTTTGTTACCTTCAGTTTTGTTTTCGCCTCGTCATTTTCTTCGTCCTCCGCAGCAGTATCCCGAAGATCTTTGTTTGCAGCCTGGAGAGCTTCGATTTCGTGGCGCATCTGTGGTTGGAACAGAATAGAATGCGCTGAAATCGGGTTTTTTGACTCATGTATGAATTTTCGTAATCTGCTTGGCACCGGAAATACAAACCTTGAACAAGTATGTTTACCCTTCAGACGATGAGGGAAAAAAACATATATTCTGCAATTTGTGTAAGTACTGTGGTAAGAAATAACACGTGGGGGGGGGGGGGCAGGTAAAAATATCATGACGTAATCGAACTCCCACGTTAGATTTAATGACTATAATTTACAATGCTTTTTTTTCCTAAAGAAAATTACTATCGAAGGAAAAAAAATTCTTTACTTTCAAATAACCACTTCGTATTATGTGAGTGCAAAAGTTTAATCTGGCCTTTCAAATCACAAAGGGTTGCTAATACAATGTTACTACATCCCATAACATACCTGCAGAATTTGCTCCTTGAGAATCCGTTCAAGCTCAAATTTTTCCTCTTGCACTTGCATAATCTGGACATTGGATGAAGATTGGTGGTGAGAGGGGTAGAGGGAGTCGCTATATCTTTAAAATCATACATCATACGTGCACAGAAACTGTACAACTTGGTAACTATTGTGGGAAAAACAACTTCAATAAATGTGCTGTGTTTTACCATTTTATAAACGTCATTGAAATACGAGCAAGTTGATGTGTCACACATTAGAAGCCTTTTTACTCACAGCTCATGCTGTGCATTTTTGCAGTCCTTGATTTGCAAAGCCATACTTTAGTACATTGTACATCAGGCACCGACGCCGTATTATCCCAATCACGACAATCAGTCAATGAATGAAGGCTTGGGGGTGTTATTAAAATGTCATTCCTCATTATTCCAAGATCTCTTTCCAGCTCATTCAAATTCTGTGCCTAGTCTCGCTCCCCACGCATTTCTCTTTGGTCGGAGATGGGGTTGGAGAACAGGCCTTATCGCTGGTCTCACTGTGCCTAAGGTTGGAATTACGAGTCAGTTATTCACAGTTCGGACTTATATAAGGTGGTCGCAGTTGATAAATGTTGTTGGCTGTCAAGACTGCTAGTCGCATACGGTTGTGATCGTGTATGAAAAGAATATACCGGTCCCGTCTTTAGGAGAGTAGGCCCAATTCGAGGTTGTTTTTTTTTTTGTTTTTTTTTTTTTTTTTTAAATCTGGTCAATTGGGTTTGACACTTAAATCGATTCCAAACTGCACATTTAGGTGTTCGGCAGCTCGACTTTATGCCTGTTTAATTGTTTGGCTAGAGCATTTCTATAGCCCTCTTAACGGTCGTTTCCCGATAGTCATGGCATGTTAATTAAAATTGAAAATAGTGTAAAATCATGTTTTGAGTAACAAATGGGGGGAAAGTTTAAAATTATGCCGGGGTGAAATTTTAAGCTTTGGTGCCCAACATGCGTGTGTTTATTACCGATAACTCTGATAAATCTCAAACTATCTTCCCTTACATACGAAAGTCACAATAAAACAATAACTGTCAAAGACTTTTACTCATCAAGTTTGTGTATAAAAATTTTTAAGTGATTGGTTTGTTAATTATTTCACTAGACACATCTGAACTGTGCACAGCTTTCTTTTAATCACTGTAATAATGACGCCACCTGTTATTGTTATAAATTTTTGTTGCTGTTTCACAGTATGAACCATCACAAATTAGGCACCGTTTCTTTTGCTACATTGTTTACATTACTAAGAAGAGAGGAAAGAATATCAAAAATTTTCTAAAAGAGGGTTTCAACATATCTCCTTTGAATAACTCCTAAAATGGCTAAAAACAGCCACAACGTTATAATTCGCATTATAATGAAAGTACTCTTTAAAAAGGCCGATCCAGCATTATCATCGGTATAGATAACAAAAATAATTATGCAGTCAGAATGCTCAGCTTCATGGCTTGAATAAAGAATATCAACTATGGTAGTAACAACTTCAAACACGTCAGTAATGTCATCAATATGAAGAGGTTTAACACAAAAAACCAACAAAATATCTTAACTACTTCCAAAAATTGCTAGATCAATACAGGAAAAGGCAAATAAGGAATGGAGGTAATTCTAGCTTTCTGCTAAAGGTATGTAGGTATGAGAAATGTATGATATGATGTTGTGTGTGTGTATAATTATATATATTTGCAGTTCATAATGTGCTGTTTTCTAAGTGATGAGATGTGCACAGATTTTTTTCAAATAAAAAACTAATAAAATTAAACAAGCTTGTTCCAAAGAAAAGTGGTACCAAACTGCATTAAAAGGTCAAGTGATTCTATCTTAGTGTTAAGTGGCCCGTGTCAGAGGCACTCTGTTTCAGAAAGAATTGACAGTTTGGTAATTGGTATTGCCGTATAGCTTTCCCCAAATTTACTAAGTTGCTAAGGATTTTATTTATAACTTTTATAACTGCTTTACTGGATTGTTTGTATTTTCTTTGAAAAGCAAGCTGCCGTAGCTTATATACATTGCATTATATCAAGGTATTTGACTTTTAAAAGGTCTGTTTCCTATCATTTATGTCAACAATAATAAAAACTCTCCGACCATTTTATCGCGCATTTTGTAATTGATTTTGTGCTTAACAGCAATGCTCATAAACCTGAAAACACTTCAATATAATGTACATATTATCAATTTGTCAAAAGGTAATTAGGTTGCTCTTTGCATTACCTATAATAAAAGAATTTAAGTAATTGTTTACATAGATTTGACAGTAACAGTATTGCACATAAAGAAACAATAAAGATCATTGCCTCAACTCTGTGCTTTTCTGCCAGCATTGAATTGATTTCATCAGCCCTTGCTAAATATGAATCTTGGATGTCCTTGATTTTTTCTTTACTTTCTTTAGCGAACTTCTCTACATCTTTGAACTCCTCCAGTTTGTCCTGCAATAGAAAGAACAACAGATTTACATTCTTGAAACAATTATGGAAAGCATTGGCACTGTTCATCAGATTTTAAGAAGGGTATAATACCCAATTTAGAAGTTATAACCAGTCTGGGTTGCTTAAAAAAGATATATTTTATTTTAAAAGATAGTGATTAAAATGACTGGCTTAATTGAACTGCAGTACTTTCTATGACTTTTAAAATGACAATGTTTTAATGAAATGCGTTGTTATACCTAAGCAAAATCTAAGTAAACCCAGATTTAAATTTATAAGCGCAATTAGGCCTAAATTGTGAGTAACCCCAGGCTTTAATAAACGCAATGATATTTATCACTTTAAAAAGAAATAGACATACCCATTTAATTCACCTTTTGAAGTTAAAAGAACGATAAGAAAACAATCCAATATGCTTACCTCCAGCTCTTGCACTTTTTGTTTTAAATGTTTGTTCTCGTTGACCATCTCTTGGAGAAACCCAAGGGTTTGTATGTGCTTGTTGCTTAGCCTGTCATTTTGTTCGTGCATAAGCTCTCGCGGTATTCTACCTGCACTTTCTTTTTCCATCATGATTAAACGTTAGATCCCATAGAATTTGACCCGGCAAGCTTATCCTTCATCAACGTGAACAGACGGAGAACCAATGTAAATCTTTATTAAGTTTACCGTTATGTCAGACTAAGAACCAGAGACCTCGACATTCAGGTGGTCGCCATTTTGGATTACTGCCTAGCAATAGTAAACATATGGCTGCTGTTCTGACTTCTATTACCACCAGCTATTTCCTTTTCTGTTACATCTTTAAAGTGTGTTTATCTAAAGCTTCAACAATTTTATGTATTAACATTTATTTCACCGAAATTTAAACTCTTACAGCACCATAATTTCCTTCTAGATCGAGTAAGACTAATTTCGCAAACACACCTCTCGACGTAATAATATCAATTTGATTTTCAAAAACAGAATACTTGTACGGAACAGTTTAACCGGATGTCCTCCACCATTTTCCGGCCTCACAATTTGTTTTGTCATTTTCTGTTATAGCCGTTTTCTTTCACCAAAGTTGTATTCATTATTTCGGACCTTCTCTTAACATTCGAAGTTCAAAATCATGTCTCCTACAGACCCCAATAAAATTGACAAAGTTGTTGTGCACCCACTGGTCCTTCTCAGTGTAGTTGATCATTTTAACAGAATGGGCAAAGTTGGTAATGTTAAAAGAGTTGTTGGTGTGTTATTAGGATCAAACAGACAGGGCATTCTTGATGTCTCCAATAGTTTTGCAGGTAGGAAATTGTCTAAAATCTTTAGATCTAGTTGTTCAAGATCCTCTGAACGACAAATCCTACTAAATCTACTGTTTGTACTAATTAGTCATTAACAATTTGGTGTTAGCATGTAACTCATCACTGTACCAATAAGATCTAGCCTCTACTGCCGTACTGGCTCTACGCCCGAGTCTCTACACAACTACTACTAGTAGTACAGTACAAGTAACAAGGCACCCTTCAACAACTGCAGTCTTTAGAGACTTTGCCGGGTTAATAGAAATATAAAATTTGAATCCTCTTAAGTTTTTCTTCATTCCCATTAGAATTGACATTCAAACTAAGAATAAATCCTGTTCTTGAAAACCTTTATTTGGCAATTAAAAATACGGGATAATCCTGGCATTAGGCCGCTGGCAAGACTGACAAAATGAAGGGGATGATACCCATTTTGAACACCAGCGGGCCAATCCCAGGATAAAGCCAAAAGTACCTGCTATAACATAATAATAATTAGAATCCAGGAAGAACTAGTTTAATTTAACTTTAAACTTTAATTGCTGCAGAGTGACAATCTAACAATTAAAGCAGTGTTAATTGCTACAGAGTGAAGATGTAACAATTAATGCGGCATTAAGTGCTACAGAGTGGCATTAAATTAACATGCCGTAAGTCGCTACATAGTGAGAACTATTCTGCTTCTGAAGGCAAAGGTTCTAAACAAGAACTTGTCTTGTATCTCAGTTCTTTGTTTCGTTCTTCCTTTTCATCATAGTTACTCTCAGACTTAGAGCTAGCTTAACACTAAACAGTTACAAGATATAGAGCGAATTGTTTTTATTTTGTTTTTAAAGCCTTAGTTAAACTTAAAGTTAAAGTTTTAATTCAATTGTCTTATAATGTAGGCTATGCCACATACATGATACTGACCTATGTAGTGATTTTTGTCTCATTTTTAGACATTTTGTGCATTTACTTGCTGATTAGTTTTCATTTAATTCATTAGCAGTTTGGAATCACATTCGACTGCACAGAAATTTTTTGACATATTATATGCTTTCTTGGACACTTAAAATATAGGCCTGAGACCCATACATTTGACTGAATTATGTCCAGACTTAGACCAGAGTGAGTTAATAAGAAACACGGCCTTAGTCCTAGAACTGGACTATGGACTAGATGACAGATAGAAAGAGAAAAAGAGCAAGAGACTTAGAGAGAGAGAAAGTATAGCTGTGAAAAGGAGGAAGAAGAGGCAAAGTTTGCATTTAGATCAGAAGAGAGAGATATGTTTATAAATTGGACTCAGTTTTTCTAGTTTCAAGTATACATTCAAGTTTTACATTATGTTATAATTCATCAAATAATGTCAGAAAATCACAACTTGGCATAAAAAATTCAAAAGTGTCCGTAAAAAGTGCAGAAAAATCTGTATTTTCCTCATTTTGAATGTAAATGTTCAAAAATTCATTTATAAAAAGCAAATGTATTTAGGGAAAAATCCCTGTTGTATGAATTTTTTAATACATTCAAGCTGTTAGTATGCAAAGTATCAAATGTCTATCATGTACCCATTAGGAGGAGTAGTAGTTTGAAAATTAAAGAAAAAATCCAATATGGTGGCCATTTTTCTTGTTGCCTTGACAACCAAGAAGTAAATAAAGAGAAAATTTATAGCATTTTTTTATTTAGCTTGAGAGTAGCAATATTTCAACTAAGTTTGAAGACTCTAGCCAAAAAAAAAATAAAGATTTTTCCATAATTAGTAGCACATGCCCTTAAAAAGTATATGGATGAGATTTGTCTCAGTTTTATTACTCTGCCTGCTCAACCATTTGTAGGCCATCTACAGGCATTGATTACTGCTCCCTGGGCAGTAAAGTGACTGCTGTCTATGGGCAGTCCCAATGTTATGGGTGGTTGGGTTCTTGAAAAGGATTGA
The DNA here is from genome assembly GCA_019649035.1 of Elysia marginata. Classification (NCBI taxonomy): domain Eukaryota; kingdom Metazoa; phylum Mollusca; class Gastropoda; family Plakobranchidae; genus Elysia; species Elysia marginata. The sequence continues at coordinate 111,411 of BMAT01011888.1, read as the reverse complement.
TAACCTCAGACACCATGATCGAGCCACATGGTCAAGTATTCTGCCTTGTGAGCAATTTTTAGACTGAACTGGCACACATAATGGGAAGAATTCCCACAGAGGGGAGCCACCCTTAAAAGCAAAGTCTAAATTTCATAGGTAGGTAACAAATTCTGTTGAAAATGAAGGGCCCTATGTAATGAGATGCATTACTATTTATTACACCAAACATCCCTGACAAAAATAAAGGGTAATACTAATAAAGAGCATTTCTTATGAAAATAAATACTGGTACCCCAGTGAGGTAATATAATGCTGTCCACATAATGATATTTATTGATGTTTTCTTTAAATGCGTTTCTGTATTTCTTAATCCAGACTGTCATTTTCATCATCTATTTAAAAGGTCTTTTGACGTATTTTGTTTTCCCAAGTTAGGCAATCTATATAATTATAAATCCTCTTGAGCTGAACTACTGTAACTTATATATATATATTTTTTTTTACAGTACCTTTTGATGAAGATGACAAGGATAGGTCAGTGTGGTTTTTGGATCATGATTACCTGGAGAACATGTATGGCATGTTTAAGAAAGTGAATGGTAAATTTCATTTTTTATTTTTTTACAAATTATACTTTTTTTATAACTACTTGTCCGGTCATTGTAAGTCTATCGGTAACTGTCAATAAAAAGAATATATTAGAGTATAACTAGGATAAAGAATGATGTATCAATTATCATAGAAGAGTAAAAAAACAAACATTCAAATCTTGGGGTGTACAGGCATATTTTATAGTTGCTAACTGCTAGTTAAATGTAAATGTGTCATTGTTATATTATTGGTGATTTTCGGATCTAGTTAAATCTATCAGGGATGCAAATTTTCCGATTTGAACCCGAACTCCAATTTTTTTCAACTTTTTTTCAGCGGTTTTAAAAAAAAACATCCAAAGTTTATTTCTTTTTAGTTGTAAAGCTGTGTATAATTACACAGACTGACTGAGTAATGTGTCAGGTTGTTTTATTATTTTTTTTTTGTTGATCTTACAAAGATTTTATATTGGCATCTGTTAAGTATAAGTGCCAGGTGGCAAACTTAAAGGAGGTTTCTGAATTTTCCTCATTTTTTATGCATAAGCCACTTGCATCTCTGTTTGGAAAAGTAGTCTCACCAATCAGTATTTATGGTGTTTCATATTTTTACAAATAAATAAATTTAATCGAACACTTAAGGCAAAATGTGAATTGTGATCCACCTTGAAAAGTTTTGGTTTGGAGTAGAGATGGTTGATGAGATATAAAAATATGAGATGCATTTCACTGTAGCTATTCAAATTATATTTTAGCTGCTTTGTGTGATTCATAGCACTTTTGTACGGTAGCTTTTTTCAATGGGTCAATTTTGATTGTTATTCACAGCTCGTGAGAGAATTGTGGGTTGGTATCACACTGGCCCAAAACTTCATCCCAATGATATTGCCATCAGTGAAATGATCAAGCGATACAATCCAAATGCAGTAAGTTGTCATCTTAAATTTTAGACTGCTTTGGGCTTACAGCTGTAAAATGTTCTTGTTATGTGTTTCATAGTTGTGAATAATGCTGTTCAGAATAAACACATCTGATAGCAAAAGAGTTTTTACTCCTTCTTTTAGTGAATGTTATGTAAACAGTAAAGAACTCATCTTATCATTTCTAGGGTTTTTTTTATATGTGTAAATTAATTAAGGGTCTAAGTTGTAAGTAGTCTGAGCAAAATTTTGAACATTGCTAACACAGCTCAAGAGCATTTTGAGTACTTTTGACTTGAGAAAGGGACCATCTCATTTTCATTAGTCTCCCAAACCCTCTTAAAATTAAAGTAAAATCAATGGGCAGGATTTGGCTTATTTTGGCAACCCCAAATTTTTGCCACAAAGTACATTTTTGTCATTTATGCCCCTCAATAGATTCTAGAGAAATATAAAAATTCTTACACAATGCACTAAATCTAGTTTAGAAAAGGTATTCTATTTTCCTACATCCATGGAAATACATGTAAAATCTTTAATCATGGCAAATTTTTTTTTTAATGGTTTGCTTAAAAGACCTACTTTTTTAAACCCTACTTGTACCAGTATTGATGGAGCTTTTATTTCAATTACTATGTTAGAATTCTCAAGAGTAGTTCATTATTTAAACCACAATAAATTTTCTTTGAATATCTTTGATCATTTTAGATTTGCTAAAATTAACATTAGGTACTTTTCAATTGGTCATGGTGTTGTGGAACAACATACAAAATTCTATTAGTATTTATTAGGCTTTGGTTTTATTTTTTGAGTAGTGTATGTTTGTGTATTTTTTTTTTATCAGGTACTTGTTGTGATTGATGCAAAGCCTAAAGAACTTGGTTTACCCACTGAGGCCTACATTTCTGTTGAGGAAGTTCATGATGTGAGTAAATTTGTTCATATTATTTTTACTGGTACATGTAGCAATATCATGTTGGTTTTTTTTTTTAAAGAAACAGTTTGAATTTTGTCCCGGCTGCAGGTTTGAATAATACAAAACACTTTGGATTTTAAAGTCTGGGTGTAATTATGTACAGTATTGGTCATTGAACTGTTTTAAGTTGTTTTATGACCTGTAAATTGCTTACTTTAGGAAACCAGTTAAAAACAGAAATTAATGGGGGGGGGGGAGGTTCTCCGCTGTTTTTGTTTTGTTTTGTTTTGTTTTTTCATAAATTTGCGATTTATGAGATTTTTAAAACTCTTGAAACATGTAATATCTAAATAAGTGCCTGCACCAGTCTTGATTCTCTCACTTTGTTTTTTTTTATCTCTTTTTTGACTTTCAGCTATTTTTCCCTAGTTTTCCGTGGTAAAAGTCATGAATACTGTTTTTCACTTTATGTGCCATGTGTCTCTTTCTTTTCTTTTTTTTTTTTGAGGGGGGGGTCATTTCTTTGCTGCATGAAGTTTTCAAAATATTCCTTTTTTTTTCGTACAATATATATATTTTATATATCTCATGTAACATGTACTGATGTTTTAGGATGGATCACCAACAACTAAGACATTTGATCATGTGCCAAGCGAGATTGGAGCAGAGGAGGCAGAGGAAGTTGGAGTTGAGCATTTATTGAGGTGAGTTGTATGCTTCGTTTTAAATATAAACTATATCTATATTTAGTGTTAGCTTTTTTTTTAGGTGGTTGGTCTTTAGATTTGCACTTAGAATTTTTTTTATATAATTGCTTTGGGTGTTGATAGACTTTAGATTGTTTACTACATTTAAATTTGAAATTAGGTGTGCAAATGTTTTTAACTCTTCAGTGATTTAAAATTTTAAGTGCAGTGAAAATGTAGGAATATATTCAAGTTAGTATACAATCATGGAAACCAGCACTTATTAACTAAGACAGAAATAGGAATTTTACATGGCTGGTCAAAGATAAAAGAGTGTTACATTTCCTGTAATTTCTTCTAGATACATTTACTTGTTTGTACTGTCTTGACTGTGAGCTTAATTTTTTTCATTGAATTAATGGAGGTTTTCTTTGCTTAAAATTGTTTTAGGGTTGTTTAAACATTTAAACCATACATCAAATACTTTGAGCTCATCGTTGAAAAGATGCTTCTCCCTTCATTCACCCTAAAACAAAATTATACAAACAAACTGTTGCCTTTGCCCACCTAGACTGCAAAGCACAAACTGAAGTTTAGTGCATTTGATGACCATAGTGTTGTAATTTTAATGTCTTTCTATACACTCAAAAAATATCCATGTCCCCTGACCTACAGAGACATCAAAGACACAACAGTTGGTACCCTGTCCCAGCAGATAACAGCACAGCTGATGGGTCTAAAGGGCCTCCACTCTCACATGGATGATATTGGAGGCTACTTGAAGAATGTAGCCGAGGGCAAGCTTCCCATCAACCATCAGATCATTTATCAGTTACAGGTATGTGCAGGCATATTGAAGCATTTAATCTATGCTTGCTTTGATTTTCTTTGTCTAATACAGCATCGTAAGTTATATATATATTGGCTGTATGACATTCATTGCTAATTGATGTGGCTTCCAGCTTTATCATTTTGTACAGCAAATATAATTATATTAAATTTTTTGCATCCTGTGCACATATAAATGCATGGCTTGGAGGACAAGATTGGGATAATTGTCAAAAAAAGAATTAACATAGAGATCTTAAACAGAGAAGGATAAAAGGTTGTGAAATCAGCTACTGTACCTATTCAGTGCAGTTTGTTTATTTTAAATCTCATGGAAACAATTGTCCTAAAAGAAATCAAGTAATATCTGTAATCTGGATACAGTTCTAATCAAGCAAAGATTCATATTATCCAGGTTCAAAATATGTTGTTTTGGCTGTGAATTTCTCAACTCAGTTTCATTAAATATGGGTTCTTCAGGTTGTTGTGTTTCTTATCAGTTTTTGTGTGTCCACAGGATGTTTTTAACCTACTCCCAGATGTAGGTGTGCCAGAGCTGGTGCATTCACTCACTGTAAGCACCAATGACCAGATGAGTGTGGTCTACCTGGCTTCTCTTGTCCGCTCCATCATGGCACTGCATAACCTTATCAACAACAAGGTAAGTTGCATGACTTGCAAGGCATGCTGGCAGAGCATATGATTTCTTATTTTAAAACCAATAAAAAGGTGCCTGGTGTGTCAATTTTTACCTTATCTAGGAATCTGGTGTAAATAAAAAAAATTTAAGGAAGAAGTCTGGTTACCTGGACTTGAATCATCCTATTTTGATAATTAGCTCACTCACATAGAAATGTGTGTTTAAGGGACTTAACTCTCTTTCTTCCTCTTCTATATATTTCCATCATCAGTGATCGATGACATTATCAGTGAATAAATTAACAATTTGTCATTGAATGAAAGCAGAAATCTATTTCCTATGAATAATAAAAGCTAAATATACTCTCAGAAATCAATAGAAAAATTTTAGCTAAATTTTGCATTGAGTTATTAGAATCAAAAATGTTGTTTCCGTGTATCAGCCTGCCACCATCTTGAATGTAGTTATTATGACAAAAATCATTATTGCCCATTTTTAAAAGAGTGAGATTTTTAAAGATACAAATTTTGATTTGGACCAAGGTGAAGTGGTTTTTTTTTTTTTTTCATTATCCGATTTTATGTTGTGGAAAGTCTATTTTTAGTTACAAAAGTAGGTCAGACTGTTAAATATGATGTGATGTTATAATAAAAAAAACATTTCACATCAAATCCCATTCATTTGCCATCAAAACGATATATGACACTCAGGACTCTCAACAGTTGCACTTGCTAAAAGCTGCTATACAAAAAGTAGACTCTCAGAACTATATTCGACTCCTAAAATGATAGAGAAGGAGGAGAGTTAAGCAATAATATTATCTTTATTTCACATGGTATTGTAGACCTAATTGTGAAAACCCACTTTTAAACTTAGTAAATGGCCTAACCAAATATTTTTAATACAATCATTTCCACAGCAAAATTTCTTACAATCTTTTCTTAAGAAGCATGACATTGTTACACATTACGAGATAACTTCAGATTTCTTTTTCTGTATCTGATTTAAACTCCTTTATCTTGTTTCCATCACTTAGAATGAAACTTGCCATTTACAAATTCTCAAATTTAAAGGCATGTGCTGGAGTACTACAGAGTTTATAGTCGCTTGCAACATTATCATTCCTTTTCTAGTGAGAGGAAATTAAACAAAGCAGCGACGATTTGAATTCTTAATATTAATGGTCTTGTGAAGGCATACTCAAAGAAGGAATTATCATATTAGAAAGTATCCTGAACAATTAAGGGTAAATTCGTATGTCAGTTTTAAGTTTTTTAATATCTATTTCATGTCCCTTATTTCATCATCTAGGTACAAAACAGGGATGCAGAAAAGAATGAAGGAAAAGACCAGGTTAAGGAGAAAAAAGATGCCGAGAAGAGTGATGATAAGTCTTCTGGAGAAGGGCCTGACAAGGACAAGAAGGGATCAGAAAAAAAGGATTCAAAAGATGTTAAAAAGTCTACAACCAAATGAGAGATTGTTGAGAAATAGGGGTGGGCTGTGAGAGTTGAGTTTGGTGTCAATTTTGCTGGACTGAGTGGGTACATATCTGCTTGATAAAAGATTAAAATTTGGGGCGTGGAAAGGGTTTGAGTTCAGCTTTAAAGAGGAATTTACATTTATCTACATTAAAAAAATTGCATCATTTTGTATGTTTTTAATTGATCTTTTTATCAGGAGAAAAAAAACTAGTTTGTCTAGTTTTTATGTATTTATTTGTTGAAAATTATGGACATTTCAGATTAAAGCACGTTTAGAGAGCTAGTTCAGTGGTACTAGTAGGCATTTGGCAAGTATGAGTTGTTGGTGAAAGTTGTATGGTTGTGTGAGAAAAAGAGTCCGCGAGAAACAATGTATTTTTGAGTAAACACCATATATCAGCCATGCTGTATCATTTTTTCATTTTCCTGTTTGTCACAAATAAAGAAAATCTTCCTGCAAGAGTTTTTTTGTATCTATTTTTAGCAAGCCAATTTTTTTTCATGCATTTACAATTTAGTTCTCATAGCTAACTCTGCTTAACTCTCAGAAGGACTTGTTCTCTTTTTTTTCTATTCATTTATGTAATAATGACCATTTTCTGTTTCATCATAAGGTTTAACCATTAGTTCAAAACCAAATTTAAGAATAGAAAATATAAAAATGTACCAAAAAATAATCCCATGAAAAGATATGGATATCAGAAAAATAATTACAACTTTGCCATTGTTGACCTTCTGAGCTTTAAGTGGATCTCCAAGGAACATATCAAATAGCATTGACTTGGATGAAAAATTGAGTTATGTGTGATCTATAATTATTAATTGTCCCCATGAGACACACAAAAACAAATCAATGTAATGCGGGCCCTCCACTACGCAGATCTATCGTCAAGCCATACGA
>BMAT01011888.1:31812-43168 GCA_019649035.1 Elysia marginata | reverse complement strand
TAGGACGTCTTGGTTTTAAAGGCCCTCCTTTTGATATACCTTTGACTTATATCTAGATCTACATCTCAAGTTAAAACTAACATTAGATCTATATCTATTTCTAGATATATACAAACTCTATATTTTATCTATAATTAGTCTACACATTTTAAATTGCTTTCGTTTCTGACTCATAAGACCAAGGCAAGTACCTTATTATGGGGTGGTAACTCTAATAGCCCTGCTTAGATCTATTAATAGATTATAGTAGGCAATATGAGCCTCCCAAAAACCAACCCTTCGTCCACGCCGTGGGAGGTGGAAACAGAACAAGTTAGGGGATTGCCATAGAAACAAACCCTTAATAGGCGGGGATTGCTAGGATAGAGCGAAGTACGGTGTGGTCTTGTACCTCTGAGGCGCTACGCTAGCCGTGAAGGTCATCTTGGGTCACCCCGAAAAGTTGCTGGCTAACAGGGCACTGGTGAATCTGCGACGGGCCTAGCAAGCCGGTAGAGGATAAAAAACCGCTCAAGACACAAAAAGGAGATGTAAACGGACTGACACTTACGGAAAGCGGACTGGACTACACAAAGGACTTCGAGAAAGGACTAGCGACTTAAGTGGAACTTGGAATATTTGTGGACTAGGAGATAAAACACCAGAACTAGTAAACTTCATGGAAAAAAGGAAGATCAAAGTTCTAGGAATGGCAGATACTAGAACGAAAAAGAAAGGCACTAAGAGAGTGCACTCAGATTACGTGTATATATGGAGTGGTGTAGATCAGTAAGAACATGCAAAACACGGAGTAGGTTTCTTGTTACACCCAGAAACTGCAAAGAAATTGCTAGACACCCAACAAATATTAGAAAGAATTATACTCATAAAACTGGGCCAAAACCAAAGTGTCATAAATTATGTTCAAATCTATGCTCCGTGTAATGATTCATACTCGGACGAGGAGGAAGACAAATTCTTTGAAACAATCTCTGACACCATCAACAACATCCCTGACAATGAAGAACTAATGGTTATGGGAGATTTCAATGGCAAAGTTGGACAGAGGAGAGACCCATGGACCAAACACCTTGGCCCTTTCAGTGACAACACAGCTACAGGCAACTACAACGGCAATCTGATTCTAGAACTGTGTGCAGAGCACGAGTTGGTGATCGCAAACACCCTTTTCCAACATAGGCAAAGCCAGATCATCACTTGGTACAAGTGGAACAACTTAGATGTGTGCTCTCAAATAGACTTTGTACTTGTAAGAACTAAAATGAGAAGTACTTTAAGTGATACACGAGTGATCCCTAACGCTGAACTAGACACGGATCATAGACCTATCATAACTACTAGAACCCAAAAACAAAAGACAAGTGATAAAAATAAAGCAAAAGCAAACAAGACAAGCAGAAAAAGAGTGATCAACATGAAAAAGTTGCAGTCTGACGAGGCCCAAACAAAAACAAACAGCTTAGTAAATGAGAAGTTGAAATCAGTAGACACTAAAGACATGAAGGTCAACGACTTGTGGAATGCCTTGAAGTCAGCGGTTACAGACTCAATGTAAGAAGCGTGTGGTACAAAAAAGTAAGGTGGACCAACTAGAAAGTTAACTGCAAAAGTGTGAAAGCCATGAGAGTGAGGGACAACCCCTTTGACCCTACGTCAGTTATCAACGACCCCAAAGGACAGCCCCTGTACGAAGACGACCTGATCAGAGGAAGGTGGGAAGAGTACTTCTATGACTTACTCAACCCGGCCGGCATCCTGGACACAGGAAAGGGCTTCGATCCTTCTCAGCCTGACCACCAAGAACCCAATATCCTAGAGAGCAAGGTGAGGTGGGCAGTGAAAGACAGTCCTAAAGACAAAGCAGCAGGTGATGATGGCATCACCACTCGGGCAGTACTTGCCTGTAGAGAGATCGGCATTCAATGGTTAACCTTAATGTTCCAGAGGGCGTGGGAGGAGAGGAAAGTACCAGATGACTGGCAGAGAGCGATAGTGGTCCCTACCTGGAAGTGCAAAGGGAGCAAGAAAGACTGTTCAACCTATAGAGGCATCTCCCTTCTCAGTCATGTGGGCAAGATGTTTGCCAAGATTCTTGAGCGGAGAATTAGAGCCAAAACAGAACATCTACTTAGCAACTCTCAGTTTGGTTTTAGAAAGGGAAGAGGGTGCACAGACGCTATTTTTGCCCTGAGACAGCTTTGTGAAAAGACAATTGAATACGACAATGAACTACAAACTTAGACTTAGAAAAGGTTTTTGACCGAGTGGACAGAAACAAATTGTGGAAGGTTTTAGAATGCTATGGTATACATGGGCAACTTTTGGACAGTGTAAGAGCAAAATATACAAAAACAGTCAGAGCGCAGTTAGAACAGCCAGTGGCCTAACAAATTGGTTCCCAGTGACATCAGGAGTCAGACAGGGATGTGTGTTATCTCCCCTACTTTTCATCATTTACATGGACCGCATAACACAGGCAGCAAATCCAGACCCAGAATGTTTAAATGAGCTTCTCTTTGCCGATGACCAGGCACTATTCAGCCCAGACAAAGATATCCTTCAAGAGCACATAAACCAGCTCAACAGACAGTGTGAAGCACATGGCATGCGCATTAACATAAAAAAGACAGAAGCAATTACCATCAGCAGAAATGAAACAACAACTGCCTTCAACATAGAAGGAAATGCTCTCCTCAAAGCTACAGAATTCAAGTACCTGGCCAGCTTCTTCACAAAGGACGGTCGCATAGACAGAGAAATTGAGGTGAGATGCCAGAAAGCAAACTCCACCAGTTAGCCCCACTTCTGAAACATGAAAGCATCCCCATCGCCACAAAAGCAAAGCTTATAAACTCCATCTTCCTGCATCTTCCTGACCACTTTAACGTACCAAAGTCAAACTTGGCCCCTTACCCAAGGACTCAAAAACAAGCTAGTCACATGCGAAATGCGATGTCTCAGAAAGGCAGTAAATAACACAAGACGAGATAAAATCAGAAATGAAGTCATAAGGGCGCAAGTGGGTGCTACTCCTGTCCTACAACATGTTGAAAACCAACAGATCAAGTGGTTTGGCCACTTGATGAGAATGCCGACTGACCAACCAGCACATCGGGCCTACAACTCCAGATACTCGTGCAAGAGACCTAGAGGCCGCCCGAGACGAAGATGGAGTGATTCAGTGGCAGATACACTCAAGGGCCACAACAAGAGCCTCTGTGAAGCGTCCCATCTGGCAGTTGAGAGAAGATTACATCTCTCCGCGACACCTGACGGTACAAGCGGACGGAAAAAGTAAAAGTAAAGTAAATATGGGCCCAGAAGTTTTGTGTTTAGTTGTTAATGGAAACGTTCGGTGACTGACGATGGCAAAGCCTCCTGGTGATATCAAATTTATAAAGCGCCATTAACGTTATTCAGAGCCACGTTATGACTAGGAAGAGCAATATGGTTATGTCTTAGAATTAAGGCAAGCTAATATTAGTAGTAGTAGTAGTAGTAGTAGTAGTAGTAGTAGTAGTAGTAGTAGTAGTAGTAGTAGTAGTAAAGGGCAAACAGAATTAGACTCCAAGGTTTGGCAAACCAGCTGCAACAGTACTATTTGTCAGCGTGTTTCTGCTGCTTTTTATAATCATCTTTTTCAAGAATCTATACTAATTATTTTCCCTTGTTCCCCACGGCGAACTCCCCCGTCTTTCTATCACTAGTATCAGACGCTTTCTCTCTGTCTCTATCTATCTCTCTGTGTGGCTCTCGCTTTCTCTCTGTCTCTATCTATTTCTCTGTGTGGCTCTCGCTTTCTCTGTCTCTATCTCCCTGTGTGACTCCCGCTTTCTCTCTGTCTCTATCTATCTCTTTGTGTGGCTCCCGCTTTCTCTCTATGTGGCTCCCTCTCTCTACTAGTCTTTTTTTTTCTTTGCCACTTTGTTAAATTCTCAAAGTCTTTTTATCTTTTGATAAACCCGTGTTGTTTTTTTTTCTTAGTTTTTCTGACGCTGACCTCTCCTCCCCTCTCTCTCTCTCTCTTTCACATACACACAGTCTCTGTCTCTTTCTTGTCTCAGCCTGACTCTCAGTCCGTCTGCCTCTCTCTCAGTCTTTCTGTCTCTCTCGTTCTCTTTTTCTTTCTTTCTTTTTTCTCTTCCTCTCTCGCTTGTTCTTCGTGTTTGTGTGTAGGTATATGTCAATGGTTTTTTACCCGCTTTTCTATTCTAACCTTTCTTTTGTTTCAATAATCTATACTATCTATTTTCTCTAGCCTCTCGCGGCGAGTTCCTCCTTCTTTCTCTCAGACGCTTTCTCTCTCTGTGTGGCACACACAAAAACCATCTCACTCTCTCTTTCACAAACTCACACTGTCTCTGCCTTGCCTCTGTCTGCCTCTCGTTCTTTTCCTTGATTTATTTCTTTTTACCTCTCTCTCTTCGTCTACGTGTTTGTGTTTAGGTGTATGTCAATGTTTTTGAACCGCTTAATTAACCTATCATTTTCAAGAACCTATACTTTTACTACTTTTAGTAGTTTCTCTTGTCTCTTGCGGCGATTTCTTCCTTATTTCTCTCTCTCTCTCTCTCTGTGGCACACACACACTGGTTCTCTGTATCTATCTCTGCCTAGCATCAGTCTCTCTCGTTCTTTCTTCTGTCTCTGTCTCCGCCTTCCTGCCTGTCTGTCTGTCTGTCTCTTGTTGGTGTGAGTTTTTTATGTCTTTCTGTTTTAGGCTTTCTTTCTTTAAAAAGAAAAAAAATTACTTTTTGTGTCTTCTCTTTCGCCATTTCCTCTTTATTCGTTGGGTTTTATGTCTATATCTGTCTCTCTCTATCAGACTCTTATAAAATTACGATGCCTTTTTCGTCTATCTCTTTTTCTTTTTTCGCTCTTCATACTTATGCCTGGTTGCAAATGTATAGCTTTCTATCCTTTAAAATCTTTTTCAAGGTTAGTCGCCTCTCCCTTCATCTCCCCAGGGATTTTTCTCTCCCACTCCCCATTTCTATAGGCTACTTTTCTCTCTTAAAACAAACTTAATATAATTGGTAACACTTGTCTGACACTGCATCTCTCCTAGTAGCTATCTATAAACTCACAGTGACTTTCTTAAATCCATATACCGATCACACCTGCAGTAATGAGCAGTTTGGTACACCGGTACGCCAGACAATAGAGATCGTTACAAATGCCTGATAGTGAATGCTCTTAAGCTGTGTATTACATATTGTATGCCACATTGAAACAATTTTTAAAAAGATCATGAGTAAAAAGTAGTTAAAGTAATTTAATTACTTTTTACTCATGATCTTTTTTAAAAATTCTGTCACACTTTTACACCATTTAGTGATTTTAGCTACAGTATTCTATTACATGTACATGTACATGTATGATGTAGTCGTGTTCACGTGTTGAAGTTTGGGATGGGTTTGAGTGTCGCTGATCAGGTCTGAATATTATTGTGGTGAGGGTGGCAGTGTTGAACTTCGATCAAGTCGTCTGCTCACATTGTTGCTCTGTGTATATATTGCTTTTAACAGTTTAACGTCCCCTAAGCTTGCTTTAACGGATCTGCTCTGTGCATACCATTAGTATGTTGCTGACATTATATACTGAACGGGACCCCATGCAACTCGGAAATAGTTTACGATGTTGGAATACTAATGAAATGATTTATTTAAACTTTCTTTTTCCATGACAAAAAAAAACATTCAAAGTCCAAAGTTTAAAGTATGATTTAAAAATTTTATTCAGCCATTTTATATTTACTAGATCATAACATGTAACAATTTATCACAAGTCCCGTAAAAAACAGTACATTTGAAATGTTGTTAAAAAGGAGAATGAAATATACACCTGATTATAACTTGACTATCACTTTGTGTTGTAGCTAATGAAAATTTCAATGTTTAAGTCATATTAATAAACACGGTATCAACTTATTACTTACAACCATTGGACTGATAAGGAGCATCAAAGTAATCTTTTTAAAATTCAATAATAACAATGTCACATCAGAAACTCAAGTCAATTCTGTTTCTACATATTTTTCATACAAAAATAAAAAAGAAGAAAGGATTGGATTCAACACATTTATGTTCAATGAGCACCAGTGTGATTTTTCAAAGACTAGGGTAGCAATAAAAACGTATGTTAATAAAACGATTGAATTGTTTTTCTTTTAAAAAAAAAACCTAAGAGATTATAATGAGCAATTACAATGAGAAGTGAAGCGTTTGCTTCATCATTTTCTTTCTATTGATTCCACCAAGTGCTGACAGAGCAGTTTTGTGAGACTTGACTAAAGTCTAAAGTAAAGACAGAACTAGCAGTTTGCCCCAATGTGTTGCAAGCTAAGCCTTCATAATGAAGAAACCCAGCAGCAAGAAGTAAACAAATTTGAACGTTAGGGGTCAACTGATCTATCTCATTTGAGTTTTTAGTAAAGCTAGAATACAGTCAATCTCAAGTGAGCGGGCCGGCCCTCTCAAATCTTTTTGAAATATAGAGAGATTTGTGACATCTACTCACGATGGTGTGATGGGCCTGTATTGCGGTGGCGTAGGTTGCAAGCCTAAAAAACTGGACAACTTTTATTAACTCTTTTTTTCACAGTGTTTCTATTGTTCTGACAAGAGAAATGTACAGGGATACAGATAAGGCAACAAAAATAAATGTGACAACAGATTTTAGAGTGGAGTTGGTTTGACAAGGACGGTTATCACATTGTAATGACATTAACATATTCAGGAAATAAGATCTGACTTTTCAATTTTCAGATTGTTCTTGATTCTTTCTGAAGCATATATATATACATGTATATGGACATGAACAAAATAAAAAAAAAATGATTAAAAAAAAAATTTTGGACTCTCTTAATATTTCATGAATGTCATTAATTTCAATACTTTAGTCTGATGAACAATTTGTTTTCCAGTTTTCTCACACTGCTGCTGATATCCAACATCGTCTCTTCTATTGAAAAAGACATTTGGCGTTTTTTCTCCTACCTGGTCATAAGAAAATAAATCTCTCTAGCAGAAAAATGTATTGTGAGTTACTGATCTTGCAAATTGACTTCAATATAAGTACGGGTACTACTAAATTATGTATACAAAATCTTCAGGGTAACGATACAAGATTCTTTCCCCGATTCAATCCACTTCCAAGCAAATTACCCTGATTAGTATTGCAAAAAAGCTGAATAGAATTTCAACTTTACAGTTACACTTTTTAGGTGAACAACAGTGACAAATCTGGAGGTAATTATCAATGGCAAGATTTGCAACCCCAAAACCTCATTATTAAGACCAAGGACTAGTTTATGTACCAGAAAATGAGCATGACTCTGTGGTGAGAGTTATGCGTTATCTTCTTATATACTCTATTTCAAAATAATTCTTTTCATTTAAATCATCAGTCCTTTCCCACATATTTTAAATTAAGATCTCAATAAATAAAATATCTTTCCAAGCACGTTCCTATGTACAATTACTTGCAGATGTATTCATTATTCTATTTTTCTTACTATGTGACAAAGCCTTGAATTCCGTTGCAGTGATATAATCATAAGATCCACTGTTAATATAGATATCAAATATTTGGATTTTAATTTTCATAAAAGAATTTATTTAATACTTTCATTAAAACAAAATTATCCATAATGCAAAAATTTAACATTCTTATCCTGAGCAAAGATATACATTTGTGAACACTTGTTAAGTTAATACCATTTTTCATGAGATAAATTATACATATTAAAACCTGATTTTTACATAAAATACACAAGCAGCCATTAAATGATGGCGATGAAGCTTTAAGTAACAACGTATGTTTGAATTTTTCTAGAACTATTTGAGGAAGAGACCGAATAAAAACTCCTCTGGAAGATGCTTAAACATTTAAATGGGTGAAGTGTTGTTGGTGACAAGATAGACTAACAAATTAGTATACCTTTTGACCTATTTCAGATAAATCAAGAGAGCATGAAAAAAAGATATTGAACTGCAGTAGACTTTTTAATTATATGTTAGTTCACTTAATAAACTAAAGCAAGATAGTAGGTCTTTCTGGAGAGAATTCTGTCATCTCATGAATAATTAGTAATTACCTAGTTGACAGATTGAAAATGAAATTTTGAGAAATGGTAACTTCAATTTTATTTCAAACTACATCTTAAACTCCATTACATTGAAAACATTTTTGAGATCCATTTCACTTGCAAATTGTAGCTTTGTGGTCTAGTGGTAGATGCTCTACTTTTTGACTGCAAAGTCCGGTGGTCGAGCCCTGCACTTGTCAGGTCAAAGTTTAGCCCTTAGAAAGTCTATTTCTTTGCGGCACTCAGACGTTAAATGATTACCCGCTTATGGGTAGTAAATAACCTTGTCAGTATGCTAGAGTCAAGCTCTGTAACAGCTGCAACTTTGTGAGTTTAGGATGTTACTTGGTTGGTTATAGCCTGTTGGTAACTCATGTAAAGCGCTTATAGCATTTAGTGGATTTGAGGCTATATGAAAACGCTCTTTCTGTCTTTATTTCTAGTCTGTGCAAAGCTAATGCTATGTTCAAGATATCTGCTCAAAAGCCATGAAATCTACCATATGACTTTAGAACATCCTCTCCCTATCTTAACTTGTTTAAATTTGCTGATGATTCAGTAATTCAAGGATTTATGTATAATGATGAGTCCGCCTATTTTGAAGAGGTGAACAGGTTTGTCAGCTGGTGTGAAGACATATTTCTTACAGTGAATGTAACAAAAACGAAAGAACTGATTGTAGACTTTAGGAGAAAATGTGACGAAATTCCACCCTTACACATCAATAACCAAAACGTCGAAATAACTGATGTTTATAAATATTTAGGAATATTGATAGATGGCAAAATTAACTGGAAATCCAACGTGGATGCATTGTACAAAAGTGCCAATCAACGTTTGTACTTTTTACGAAAGTTGAGATCATTTCAGATGAGATGCGAGTTATTAAAAATATTTGATACTGCCACTATTCAGAGTATACTGACATTTGGAATAACAGTTTGGGGAGGAAGTATAAATATGCAAGACAAGAAAAAATTGGACAAAATAATTAAAAAAGCAACAATTTAGTTTGCCATCCTTCGATGAGCTCTATACTTTAAATGTGACCAAAAAGAGCCTGAAAATAATGCAAGACCAATCTCATCCATTGAATCCTGAGTATGAAAGATCCCAAAGATCACAGCGCCTTTTATGTAAAAAACCAAGAACTGAGAGATATAGAAAGTCATTTATCCCCACATCCATTAGGAAACTTCAGTAGACCATAAATTGCTGCTACAGTCCTTCTATTTCTCACACGATTTTATTGTTATTACTATTCATACTTGTACATTGATTCCTAAATTTTGTCCACTCAAATTTTTAATGTTCTATGCCTTATACATTAAAAATACTTATATAATGCCCCAATGTGATAGTATAATACCTTTTATAAATTTATAAACATCATACATGTAATTTTTTTTGACTTTCTGTATACAAATTTTTAACACTAGCCAACATGCTTTACTCAATCTTATTATTACATCAACTTCGGTGATGACCTCACTAGACATTCTCCTATGTCGTGAATGTGATATTCAGGGTGATAGAGGAAGATCGAATGTTGTGGAATGACTGAGATAATTATATACTATAACATATCTAAATCTATTATATATTTTTATGTTATTTTAATTTTTGTGAATGAAACACGACCAAGACAAATATCCATGTTCCTTGGAATAAATAAAGATTTCAAACTTCAAATATTATTACAGATTTGATTGTATCTTAACAGGCATTGAGCTGGGACAAGGAGCCTTTCCAACAACTTTTCATAGTGTAACGAGTATTCCTTGCATGAACTGTATTGTGTGCAATCTCTTTCCAAACTGTCCTCACTGCATTCTGAAGTACCGAAATACCTAAAAGAGGTGGTATACAGATTTTGTTAGTATATAATTTATATAGCTTTTTGAGATTAAAAAAAATTACATAATATTAATTCATTTACCACAGCCTGTGTTATCACTACTTGTTGTATTATATTGAATCATCAACAAACAACTATGGCTGGTGTAAACTTTTAGAATAAAGAATCTGTCTTACAGCTCGTCTAACTTTCACAAAAAGAGTACTTTCATAAGATGAGAGCATAGGACCAGATGGCTGTAGGTAATTGCAAGGAGAGGAAGGGAGAGAAAGAGTTTCTGTATTACAAACAGAGCCTAAATCAAGCCTGTTCTGTCCCATCATTTAGGGTGTTGAAAAAAAAAAGAAAATTTTCAAGTATGGATAGAACAATCACTCAGACATACTCAAGTACCATAAGCAGGAGGAGGGGGGGGGAGAAGAAGAAAAAATACTGCAAAAGGTAAAAAAGGAAGCAAAAGCTAGAACTGAGCACCTACTTTAACCTCGTGATCCTCTGAGCCTGAGAGCAGAAAGTCACCGTGAAGTGTCAGAGTATTGACGCTGCCCTGATGTCGACTTAGATTTTGAATAGGCAACATTTTCTCCAGTCCCCACATCTGTTTGCAAAAAAAAAAAAAACAGTGGTAAAAAGATGTTCATGGTACAATATTTTTCAAGGAATTGCGAGCACAAATCTCTTCATTTTAAAATGGAACTTTCTGTTAATAATAAGATAAAATTTAGAATACCTTGAAATAAAACAAAAATGTTTCATGCTCTTTTCCTAATCATTTTGATACAAAACTCCATTTAATAACAACACTGACCTGTATGGTGCTATCATGCGATGCAGAAAATAAAAACTGTCCAGAAGGGGAGATGACAAGAGTAGTCACTGTGCCAATATGGCCACAGAAGTTCATGACAAATTCATGAGTCTCAGTACTGAACACTTGGATGTTCTGTTCATAGTTTCCTGCAGATCAAAAACAACAACAAAAAAATTCACGGTGTGGAGACTATTTTGTATTTTTCACTAGGCAGTGCCTTACATACCCTCTCTTTCTTCTAATTACATAAATATTACAGATTATACCACCTTTCAGCTACAAGAAATTCTACAAGGCAATTAAAAAGAACAGCCTCAAAACCTCTCTTACAGTCCATGGTTTGGTATTCTATAAAATTAAAAACTCTGCCATGTCGTAATTTGTTCCCCTCTCCTTAAACTCTAGCATTTCTGCATTTTTCAGTTTTAAATATCACAGAAATGAAGCAAAACTTCAAAATTTTAAAGACACACTGAATAGTTATCACTATCAGGGATGCCACCAAACAACTTTCAAAAAGCATGAAAAAAATTGTAGATAACCTTCCTGTGCACAGATCCATAGCTTATACAGACAAACTGAATTAACTAAGTCCAAA
>BMAT01011886.1:100647-117090 GCA_019649035.1 Elysia marginata | reverse complement strand
GAAAAGGAGGGAGGTGGGGCAGTTTTAGAAAATAGTTGAAATACAGACATATTCATATTTTTTTCTTTTTCTTTCGCTCTCCAATTAAAAGTCAACACTTTAAATATATATTACCAAAAGTTCCTAGCGATAAACATTCTCATTTTGAAACGGATACAGTAGCAAATATTTTGTAGCAATGTTTTACCTCTTTGATGACACGACCAAAGCTTTTCATGAGAACTTTAATTAATGGCTCTTGATGTACCAACTTTTCTTTGAGCTCTTTTTTCTTCAGTTGAGAAAGTTCTAGGTGGTGGCGGAAAAATCTCTGTACATAAGAAAAAAAGTAAAGACCTGCATTTCACGAAAATGCTAATGTACGAAGATCATGCACATTGAGATTTTTGTCTTATAATTTCTATGGAAATGAACAAGCCACGTTACCCGACAATATTTAAAACAATATAACTTTTTTAAAAATGCACACTGTGTCACCTTCTGCCCTATTAATTACGCTACTACTATGTAACAAGCGCAACTTGTCTAGATCTACATGTGTGCACAAATCCCAGTAAATGTTACCTGATGTTCACATCTGCTGGCCGATAATAAGTTGATCGAAATGTATTTCTTTCCTTTCAAAATTGACACAACATTTTAAAGTAAGATACAGTGGAATCTGCGAGAAGTCAACTCGCTTGAAGTCAACTCTCGGTTAAAGTCAACACTTTGCAAAGGTCCCGTTTTTTTCCTTCTTTATTTAAGTAACTTTGTTTCGCATTAAGTCAACAGCTTCAGACCTATTTTTGCTTAAAGTCAACACCTCGTGGTCAAATGGAAAGGTATAGAGAGACCCCAGATGGGTCTTGGGAGAGGCAAAGAGAAATAGCGAAGGTGGGTGGGTGGGAGCTCTTTGTTTCCAATCATGATTCAAGACAGCGTGCAGCGCTTGCTCGCCTGCCTGGGCCCACAGCTGGCGAGGGCTAGTTGGGGAGAGGGGGCTCTAGTGCAGTTGGACAAAGACAGTGACACTGACATGTGCTGATTGGCGCGATTCACTGATGATTTCCCCACTCCTCCCCGCCTCACCAAACCAGTGTGAACATAGTGTTCATGTGCACACACCTACACGTTCCATCCCTGCATGTACATAGGCTAAGCTAGCCTTCATCATTTCTCTGATACCTTCTTAATGGTTACGCAGCGCTCGTTGAATTTATCTACTTCTTACCCATCGTAATATGTTACCCCCCCCCCCCCCCTCAATGAAAATGGATAAAGTCAACCTCGCTTAAAGTCAACACTTTTTTTCGGTCCCAAGGTGTTGACTTTATCCGGATTCCACTGTATTTGTTTGAGAATTAGATTTAGATCTCAACTTTGTACCTACAAAGTCACAAAATAACTCACATTTCTATTTTAAGATTGAGTCTCGAAACAAAAATAGATTTACGTTTAATGACGCACACCAGCTATGTAAGTTTCTACTTATACGAGTTTGCAATTTGCAGAATTTACAAGAGACTAGTAGGTGCCTTATTCCTACCATTCAACCTGTAACCAATTAAAGCTGAATTAAGTCAATTTGTCCTCAGTATTAAGCCTACAGTGTTATATATCCCGAGAAGTTAGGATTTGACAGCTTTGGAGAGCCGGTCACAAAACCGTTTGTTAGCATCATAGTATTCAGCGCTAATCACGGGCATACAAACTGTTTTCTTTGAATGCAACGTACAGAATGATCAGTCAGGAAGTATGCGTCAAATGCAATCATGAGAATGAGTATAGCCACCACAAAGTAGTAAATTGCTGATGTCTTTTTACTTGGAGACACTGTGGAAAAAACAACAGTCTTTGTACGAATGTTGGAAAAATACAGAGAAAAGAAATAACAAGTCAGCAAAAAGAGCTAAAAACAATTGGCCAAATTTTAACTCTCAGATAACTTTTTAGAAGATTTAAAGTACAAAAACTTAACTTTTTTCTGCTGGGCTTTGAAATAGCCATGTTTTTTGCATCTTGGTCTTAAAAAATGAGTGCGAACTTCTAATAAGATGTTTTTTTTAGTTGCATCTTCTTGACAGCGCGCTCTTCTTTCTCTATCTTTATAGCAAATAAAACAAATCAAACCAATTAACAGTTTCAGTGAATTAAAAAAATTTCTTTACCAACTTTCAAAAAGTAGTTTGAGGATTTTAGAAAATTCACACACAAACATTTTTTCACATAACCTGGAAAGTAGGTACACATTCTGATAAAGATCAGAACCAATATTATCAAAGTAAAATATCTTGAAAACAGTTGAAACTTACACACAAGAACAATTATATTTGTTACAGCAACCAAGGTCCCTGAGATATTCTGGAAGTAAATGTAAGGAAATAAAAGCAGTGAAAAGTTACAACAGCATTACTTACAATCATCTGGTCTTAACCCACGGCAACTTTTTAAATTAAATACCTTCTATGGAAGGGCATGTTTACATGGATTTTTAAGTTCCTCTGAATTGCTTCACAAAAAAGGAGCTTATGACTAAAGATATATCTTTGTTTTAAAATTGATCAATCTCATTGTGAAGAAGAGGAATCTAAATGGACAGATTATTGTGGTCAAATCATGACAAAATTTTATATAAACCTAGGAAAGACAAGACAAAACAAGAAGAAAAAAAAGAAAAGAAAAGAAAAACAAGGGACCTCACTATAAGGCATGTTTAAGATGGAATTGAAATCTCTTAATACCAACTAACCTTACTGATATTTTATAGATTATGTGTCCAGCCACATGTATGGGTGATCTAAATGTTGCAAACTTTAATGCTTGAGATAGAGCTTTGTAAAATAAACTTATTCCTGTTTTTCTCTATGCTTTAAATAAAAAGAAGTTCCAATATCTCAAGATAAAACTTTGGTAATTCATGAATTTTTCAGTGTTTGGAGGCTTAGAAAAGTGCATGGTTCAAATTATAACAAAAACTTTATAATGTGTAACTTCCGACTTAGTTGCACTGGTTTGGGGAATTCAATAGATTTTATCTTTTTTTAAATGATTTCAAATGAAACTAATAGAGGATAGACTTACATTTCCCAGAATAACAGCATTTGTGTATTTCATAGGGAGCACAGCTACAAGACCGTACATACTATTCTGGTACATTCCGACTGCAGCTGTAATGGAAGTAAAAATTAGAAAAATAATAAAAGAAAAAAATAGTGCAACACATATTGATGCTCTGTAAGAAATTCTCTGTAAGAATATATATATGCAACTAGTTTTGTAACAGATAAGTAGTGGAGGCAGCCACTGCCCAATCAAATGATTGAAGTATTATAAAGGTATGAAATTAGCAGTGGAGAGAAGTAGGCTGGAGAGAAGTAGGCTTTTTAGTGGAAATGCCCGAAAAGTCTGCCTTTAGTATGATTCGAACCTTCGACTTATAGATGCTTCGGCACCCACCGCATTTCCACTAAAAAGCCTACTTCTCTCCACTGCTAATTTCATACCTTTATAATACTTCAATAGTTTTGTAACAGCTACAGCCAAAAGTTAGGGTATGCACCATTACTGATTTTTAAACCTCCATTGCCCTTTAATGAATTGTTCTTTCAAAAGGCTTGCAGTTTATCCTGCTAATGGTTGACAGTGCTGCATGTCAGAGCAGCGTATGCTGTGAAGTCTGGCAGCGTATACTGTGAAGTCTGGCAGCCATTACTTCACACTTGAGTAGGCCTACCTCTCTAGACTTAGTGTCTGTATTTATCCTGCTAATGGTTGACAGTGCTGCATGTCATAGCAGCGTATGCTGTGAAGTCTGGCAGCCATTACTTCACACTTGAGTAGGCCTACCTCTCTAGACTTAGTGTCTGTATGTCCTGTAACAAGTCTGGGCATGCTCATACACTTTTCTTTATCCTTTTGAACCATAAGGAACTGAGTGTCCCAAACCCTTAAACCAGATTTTTTTTTTTTTTTACAGAATCCTTTCAACATATAGTAAAGGTATTGTGGGAGGATTTCCCCATGACAAATAGCCATATAAGAGTTAGAACAAGCATTACCCTGCGACATTTCACAGACTCAAACTTTTAGTATTTCAAAGAGTTTCTTAATCTGCAGCCATAAGGCTAGGTGTCTTTGCAGTTGTTTCAGAATAGCTAGCCTGACATACTGCTTTCTATGTATCTCGCTTTCTTTATTCTAAACCTATGAAGTTTTATGTTGCATACATTTATATAGATGCCAATATCTTGCCTGATGAAATCCTTAACACCTGACAAACCTAGACACTAAAAATAAAAGTTTGAGGCTGTGATATGATGTAGAATATTTCATATGTACCAGTACTAACAGTATTTTTCAGGGAAAATCATATTAGATTGTTGCTCAGAAAAACATATATATATTCCCACACCAACTGTCTTTTGAAGCGCAATTTAACAGGAAACAAGTCATTTTTTAATAATTTCTCATCAATATAATTATGGTCCTAACGTTCTAAACCAAAGCCTAACGATATGCCAGGAAGTGTCAAATATATAAATAAATGAAATTATGTAATTCATGACATCAATCAATCATTAGTGAAAGGAAATATGCTATCCCTGGTGCCCTTTTTGTTACTGTCATCTTAATTTTAAAATTAGCTCATTTGGTCTGAAACATGAATGTATATTTTTTGCCTGGTATATATAGAGAGAAATTTAAAACAGGATTTGTGTCTCTTGTCAATCTGGCACATAATACAAGTGCAAAAGCTTTTTTGTGGTTTTCCCAAAATGTGTTTTACTTGGGGGGGTAAGGTTAGGGGGAACAAGAATCCATGAAAACCATCTATCCAAATATCTTGAAACTTGGCAAGACAGTTAACAAATAGCAAGGCTATATGACAACAGATGCTTTTAGTTCTCAAATAAAGTTAAAGGGTTTAAGCATCCTTGAAGCAATAGTTTTGTTCAGAAAATAAAGGATATTTTCCTCTTTGGGCAAACTAATACCCTTAAAAATTCTGTAAATAAATTTTAACACAAATTTATCTCAAAAAACCTCTTTTGCTAAGTAAGTATAAGAAGCACATTGACATGTGCAAAAAAATTCAATGAGTTTTAGTTAAGACTTGAGAAGAAATTCTGTTCCTACGTTTACGTTATTTTTTTTTTACCCAGAACCCTTGAAAGCGCCCTAAAATAACCAATAAAAAAATTCAAAAAAGTTTTTACGTCTAATTTGAACTGGTTTGATATAAAAAAAACCACCCAAAAAAAGTTTTGTCAATAAATTAACAAAAAGTCTGGCAGCGTTCCCCCACTTCCTTATTAATTTTGTAAGGCTCTCAGTGCCTTTATCTTTAAAAAAAAAAAAAAAAAAAAAGAAAACAATTTATACAATCTGTCCATTTTCAGTTTGAATTTTCTGTCCATTTTCAGTTTGAAATTCCACTTAAAAAGTCTTGTTACAAATACATTTTGAGAACATTAAATACTCAAAATGGGTTCATCATATGACATAAAAAAACAATAATAAAATAATAAAAGGGTATTTTTAAATTATGCACTTACCATTGATAACGACTGCCGTAGCCATTGTTATCCAAAAAAATGTTTCTGGCCCTGTTGTTAAGAAATATAATACTTGTTTCTGACAAGAATACAAATTTTAAGTAAAAAAACAAAACAAAATAAAAGTCAACACTTGTGTACATTAACCCTACAAGTGTCCATATTAATTTTTGCGTCATAATTTCCATTAGCATTAGTGCTAAAAAAAAGAATTCCCGTTTAAAGGCCGACACTTCAAGGGTTAAGTTCAAGTTTACACAAAATGAACTGATGTCATAAGCTTTTTTTTTTTTCCCCAAAAGCCTTACAATTTCCACCCAAATGCAATTTAAACAAATTAGTTAATTAAAATGATATTAAAAAATTTCCTGTGCAGACCTTATTTTTCAACACATGCTGGGAAGAAT
Source organism: Elysia marginata (assembly GCA_019649035.1). Taxonomy (NCBI): domain Eukaryota; kingdom Metazoa; phylum Mollusca; class Gastropoda; family Plakobranchidae; genus Elysia; species Elysia marginata. The sequence goes on along the minus strand of BMAT01011886.1, from coordinate 111,146 downwards.
TCAAATTAATTTCTCATGAAAACAAAGGCATACTTTGATGGGGTTTTTTTTTTTTTGGTGTATTTTTATATAGTTGAAATTCTTTCCTTTTGCAAAAATATTTACATCCTTGGGTCTAATAAGATAGAAAGCTTAAAACCAACAAGACTTTCTGTTTTACTTACAGTCGCTACTATCAATCATAGCAAGGACCACCGTGAAGACAAACATTACAATCATAATGAATATGCTGACCACAATCTTAGGACCAAGCCTGCCCCTGTAACATGAGCAATAATAGTCTTTTAACAAACAAAAACTGATTTTAACAAGACTATTTTGATTACAATGACAACAACATGTAAGATTCAATTTATACTAAACTATAAAATTTTAAAATAAAAAGTTAACTCTATGACTGACTGCAATGCAAAGAAAAAAGCACACAAAACAATGTGAATAAAAGTGAAGATTATATCTACAGAACTGAATCAAGGAACAAAAGCATGAGATCAAACTGCAAATGAGAAAAAAAGACTCTTTTCAAAAAGCGAGGTTTTTTTTTAGGTTTCGAACCAAAAGAAGATGCTTTGGAAAAAATAAAGTCAGCTTAGGTCTTATACTAAAAAGAGATAATGACATCCCGGCCAACAGAGCCATGCAAGCATACTTCAACACACTAACAACCAAATTCAGGGGACGACCATCAACAACACTGCCCATCATACTAAACAAAGAACTATCGCAGGCCTTTCCACAAATGAAACTAAAAACAACCAAAGACCTACAAAACCTACAGTCACTTGCGCAGAATAGAGGCAACTGGAAGTCACTCACGGGGCGCATCACTGAATTTGCTGGGCGTCAAGTTCCGGCGAATTCGACGCGGGAAGCAGATAAGTCAAGTTAGGTCTTTCACCTGTGGTTTAGTCTGTAAACACTGTCTGTGCTCTTTTCCTGGGTTTTCCTACACACACTGTACTATTTTACCCCACCAAACCGTATTCCCAGTATACCAGGAATAGGTTAAACTACTCACCCCCAGATTCCCGGTATTCCAGGATTCAGAGGTGTATTAAAAAACGTGTGTCATGGTCTAAAAATAATCGGCCAATCAATTGACTTTTCCTGTTCACATGAGTTCAGATGTTAACACAATGGCTTCCCCATACAATTAGACTGTGTTTTCAATGTGGTTTTTTTATATTTTGACAAATTTTTCACCATGAAGCAAGCGCTGGATCAACCAGGGTGGTCGTCAGGGAAACGACAACAAAGACTGTTTTCAAGAAATGATGTCTTGCAGCAACTTATTGATTCTGAATCTGATGAACGTGGATTCGATCTAGTGAAAGTGATTTAGATCTAAACCTCGATGAGACAGTTGATAGTTCTAGACCTAGATCTAGTTCTACAGATGAATCTAGATCTAGACCGGAGGATCTAGATGGTGGAGGAGATAGGCCTAGACTGAATGAAGAAAATATAGACGGCGGATGGGCAGAGACCTTTACTGAGCCTGCATCTAGCTTTATTGTGTTTAGGCAATTTAGTCAAAGGAATGGAAGTGTAAACATTCCTGAAGAGGTAAGTGAAGGCATTCAGTTTATGCCTTTGTTTACAGATGATGAGTTTTGTAATAACTTGGAGCCCAGGTAGGAGGGCTGAAAGGGTAGAGGCAGACATTACAAGAGCCAGGAAGAGGACAGTGACTGCAGTGCAAGCCCATATATTTCAATACAAAAACAAAGACAACCTTATATATAAACCCCCATAGGTCTTGTCAAATTTGACTATAATAGAACTATTAGAGCAGTACGAGTGATATTGTTAAGGAACTACAATTTAGCTCAAGAAAACCAAGTTAAGAATTTAAAAAATTAGAATGGGTTTGTCTCTTTAATTACTCAGTGATAAAAAAGCAGACTTACAACGTATTACTCTGTGCTAAACAAAAGAAAACAAATATGGACCTAGACAACATTAAGACACTTCAGCTTTACATATAGGGTATAGGCATCCTTCTTTGATATATAGGTATACTTAAAGCAGTGTGACTTCTACCTTTTTATTTAGATTTTTTAAGTGGAATGACTTCTACCTTTTTATTTAGATCTCTAATTTCCTGATCACCAAAAATGGTTGTAGAAAAAAAACATACTTGGACGTCGTAAATCATTGCTGTGAAGGCATCCCCATTATTGATATTCTTCACATTTTTGCAGACAATGGTGTATGAGTTTTGTTGAACTTACCCGCCACACTGGCAGCAGAGATTGATCAAGTTCATGAGGAAGTTGGGCCACTGTGATGCCATGCCAACGTAGCTCATAAAGTTCGTCTTGTAATCTAGCAAGGCAGCTGATGACTGGTTGCCCTGATCAAGCTTGTAGTTTTCAAAATACTGTGGAAGAATGCACATCTGTTTAACAACGAGGCTTTCTCGTTACATTCTCAAAACGGTTATATTCTACCTAGCTTTCCAAATACAAAAGCATCGGCACGGTGATTTTTAAAGGAGCTTTATTCATTATTTATTTTCCTTGCAACCTAATCCAAAAGACTGTTCATTTGATTTGCCATAGTTTTGAAAAATAGTCTTTTAAAAACAAAATTTAATTTATGTAAATTTTGTACAAGAGTCAGTTTTTTTTTTCTTAAAGTTTTCCAGCAAATTATTCAGTATCATCTACAAACTTTTATTCATTACAAATTGTGTATGCGCTTCAATCATCTCGCAGACATCGCATACCGCTCGCTCATTCAAGGAATATCACTATATTCATAAGATCATTGCCCATGCTACAGCAGCAAAATATTGAAAATCTGCTGATGCATTTTTTATCAGTGCAAACAATGGTAAAAGCATATCTTGATAAACAGACTATGCAATTTAGCTTTGAGGACCTTCTTTTTTTTCAAAACTATAAAAAAAAATTTAAGATGCATTTTTCTGGCAAAGTGATGAAATTATATGGTAGTGCAAAACGCTTGGTTAAAACCAATTGTCTCGCATTCTGTCCAAATGAGTCGTAAGTCGGAAGGCTTAGTTTGGAGATAGAGGTTTATAAAGTTGAGTGGGTGTTTAGAAGTTAAAATTTTTTTATGTTAGATATTGACGCTTAAAACATTTCTAAACAGTTTTCACACCTAATTGATGTTCATATTTCATTTTTTAGGTGTTTAATTTCAGTTGGTAAGATTGGTAAGGCCTCAATGTCTTTATAGTCGTCTAAATTTTAAATGCTGTTTTCTCCCCTTTCTGAAATTCCACAACCCTAACCCTGCCGAATTCAAATGGCTGAGCTCTAACTTCAAACAGAAGCATGATAGAGCTTTTCTGTTTGTTGTGTTTGAAAGTAGAGAAAATAATCTTTTCTGTGATACCAATATCTGACTACCTTGAAATTTCGACTTAATACTCATTTGGAGTGGTTGCAAGACATTGTCCTCATTTGTAGACAACAAAGCTAAAAAAAATAATTAAAACAATTTTTTTTTTCATTTTCTTTTAAAACTCTACATTAACTTCCTTTGGGACAACTTACAGCTTTGGCATTTATGAACATATTCCACGGGATAAGGATCGCAATGCCGTGAATCATCATGATGATGTAAACCATACGCATCCTGGAGAGCATGCGATGGAAAGAAAAGTAACAAAATATGCCACATTAATTACATAAACCCTTTTCCCATATGATCAAATTCAATGAACCAACCGGATTATCATGCACCTTTTCTAAATCAGTTAGGTTTTTACCTATGAGGAAAAGGCAAAATAGAGAGAGGGCTATTCTCTGTATTCTAGCGGACATTCTGGTGAACAGCTGTCTCAATATGGTGCAATCTTACGGTGTTGTTTAATGATTTCTTCAAGCAAATGTTTGTATAGCATTTCTTAAAGATGCATGTGAGCCTGCCGTTCTGGCCTCCTGTAGTGGCAGCTATCCTCAAACTTATTTACTTCCTATACTCCTCAGGACAACCACCAACCTAATGTCACCAAAAGCAACTTTTTTTTTTTATCTAAGCTTCAAAGTCTCAGTTTTAAACCATGAGCTATTTGGCTAGACCTCAATGTCTTTCGGGCCCTTATTTCAATGATTTATTTTGTGATAAATTTAGAACACACAGGATGGTGTCTCTTCAAACTGCCCATCACAAGCTGGCTCACAAGCTTTTAATAGAATAGTTAATTTTCAGAGGCATCCCACTGAGTATTTACAACCTAAGGCGACCACACATTCATCTACAATGCTGCCCCTGACAATCGAAGTGCAGTATCTCCCATATAGTTTTCACTGCAGATACTGCACTTTGATTGGCAGGGGCAGAATGGTCTTCGCAGCCATTTACAGTTTGCAGAAAACACTGTTACGTCATGAGCTGCAGCTTTATCTCTCACTAGCTTTGCAGGTTTCTGTACACGACCTGCATAAAAATTCCCGAGAAATGTGACAGTTTCTTATCTTCATGACACTAAGCAACAACCTAGTAATATGTAGGGCCTAGAAAACTTGACTAGACTCTATTCACAATTCGGAAACCATGACATGTCAACTGCAGTTGCATGATTACGTCATACACTGTTGATAGTCGTTGAGAGGATTTTCAAACGCTTGAAAGTGCCTATTCAAGTCAGATTGTGTCTAAACAGAGAACATTAAGTGCAGAGAAGGGCAAGGTTCATGCATATGAGAATTCAAAACCTGAGGTTTACAATTTCCGCAAAAAAGACCCAGAGTTTAAATCGAGTAGCTAAGGTCCACTTACAGCATGTTTCTTAACAAATCTATTTGGGATTTTCCTGTTCATTAAATCTATGTGTTAACCACATTGAAATCTGCAGAAATGCAGACCATATGATCCTATTCTAGCCGATGGTTATACTTTTCTTGTTTGAAAACTAATTGCTTTTCATGCATGGTATATAGCTTGCTTTCTAACCAAATTGTTTAGGTAAAATGAGAAGCCTAGCAAGTTGTCTAAAAAAGCTTAAGCTTAAGCAACTCTTCTCCTTTCTTCTTGATAACAGTAGAAGAGACACCAAAAGGATTGAAGTAGGACAATGAGGACTCAAAAAGGTAGTTCCAGGTTTTATGTCATTAAGCAGTTGATTCCTTCAACAAAAATCCAAGAGTTTCTATGAAAGGGCAAGATTTATGTAGCTATAAAACTCACTGAGAGATTTGAAATGTTAGCTGACTGATTATGAGAACGTAAAGATTTGAAATGTTAGCTAACCGATTATGAGAATGTAAAGATTTGAAATGTTAGCTAACTGATTATGAGAACGTAAAGATTTGAAATGTTAGCTTACTGATTATGAGAACGTAAAGATTTGAAATGTTAGCTAACTGATTGTGAGAACGTAAAGATTTGAAATGTTAGCTAACTGATTATGAGAACATAAAGATTTGAAATGTTAGCTAACTGATTATGAGAACGTAAAGATTTGAAATATTAGCTAACTGATTATGAGAATGTAAAAAAGAGAAAGAGGCATGCGATAACCGGAGTTTTGAGATGAACTTTGTATGTGTTTTACCCTTTTTGTTTATGACCTGGTTGATATCATATTTGGCATAATGTGTCTTCAAAGCATTATCCCAAACCACTTGCACCAACCTTTTGCTAACTTTGAGAGTTTTCAAAAAAAATTCAGAGGTTCTGCCCTCACTCTAAAGTTTATCTATCTGTGCGATTTCTTCCATGAAATATTTATCAAGCATTGCAAAACAGCTGGAAAGTCGCTTGAAATAGATAAAAAAAAGAGGACCTACACGAGAGGTTTATTGAAAGCCCAAAACATAGAAATTCCTTGATATATTTGGTATCCATAACTTCAATTATATCTTGCTTTGACATGAGCAAGAACAGCCAGCTTTTATTTTGCATAGAAAATTTTTTATAAAAGATGACAACTCCTTGAATGCCCTAGGTATGAGGGCCCTAAATGTAGTACTAGTAAGAAATGTGTGACCTTTCTGGCTTCTCTGCCTATAGTGGATCACCCCAGTGTATGGATTATTAACCTAGGCTTGTCTTCTTATTGTTCACTAAGATATAAACCTACTGGGACAACGACCTTTTTATACCAAGATATTTAAAACTATTGAATGAAAACTTTAAAAGAATTTGATTTCCCCCCCTAGATATTTACTTCTGATTTTTATTCAATTTTAATTAATTCTACCCATGTGATATTAGCCTATTTCTTTATACGTGAGTATATACGCATTATTCTATAATCTATAATTTATGCATTTTATGTGACAAAATAAGCAATATTTAAATTCTTTTGAACTCTTAGTTATTGACCTTTTTACCTAAATATTTTTTTTTTTTTTTTTGTATATCTCTATTTACTATTAATATAGTCGTTTTATTATTTAACAATGCATGAGCGGTTAATGTAATTTCCATAAAGTATCAATAAAGTTATTCTGTAGTCTGTATTCTCTATGAGAGGCCAACTAGCATGATAGAATGTCCAATAGTGTCTACCAATGAGCACAATCACAAGCTCAAGGAGAATTGGAAACTGTTAGGTTACCAGACCTGCCACTCCTCAAAATGGAAAATCAGTATGGTTGAGCCAAAAAATCAGTATTCAGGGTTAAAAAATCTGTATGACCATGTATCAGTACTTACAAACTCTGACACTTTTTAGTAAAAGCATTAATTAGCACTTCAACTTTTATGTCATCATTGTTATTAAATTTTTTTTTTAAATGTGTAACAGTTAAAAAGCTACAATACTCCATAATACAGTAGGTGTACCATAAACTGTTTTGGTAAATTGTACTAAAATCATAATTTTCTGATTATTTTAAAAACAATGACAAAAACTGACTAAATTATCTCTGAAGTTTGGCTCATTGCAAGGTGGTTAACAAGCCATTAAAAATTAGTATTTTGTAATAAAAATCAGTTTTTTCTAACATTTTGGCCAAAAAATCAGTATAATACTGATTTAATCACTATGAATGGCAGGTCTGGGTTACTCATGATGAAAACACAACAGGAGAGAAACAGGTCTAGCATTAGCAGGCTACACAGAGTGTTTTGAGACGAATTTCACTTTTTTGCTGATATCGAACATTTCTCAAACTTTTACGGCCGGTTTTTTTTTTCAATATGTCGTATCACTTTGGTTGTGGGTTCTGGTTTGTATCACATTTGTCATGTTAATTATTATCCAAAACATTATCATTGTCTTAGCATTATTCAAAATCACTTGCGTAATTCTTGAATCCTAATTTTTGCATTTATTTTTAGTTTTGTCCTGTAAAAAAAAGTTGCATTTGTTATTTGAAAAAGTTTGCAAAAAAGGTTTCTTGACTGTTCCATGCATACAATTTTACATGATTCTAAAAGAAACTTTGAGTTTCTTGATTTAGGAGCTTTTTCATGCACACAACTTCAAATAATATTAAAAGAAATCAAAGTTACTGACTTACAAGTTTCCCTAGAATGCAATTTTCGATAACATAAAAAACATCTTAAGTTATTGACTTAATAAGTTTCCCCAAAATACAATTTTAGATGATATTAAAAACATCTTAAGTAATTGACTTACAAAGTTTCCCTTGAGCACAATTTTTGAGGATATTAAAAAAACCTTAAGTTTATTGACTTGAAAACTTTCCAATGCAAGCATTTTTTGATGATATGTTTTCTTCGTCATGTCACATCCAAGTTGAAAAAGTAAGCCCAATCTATAGTTTACAATTTCTACAGGTCCCAACCCAAGACAGCAGCACTGCTTGGCAAGGGAAAAGTATTAAGACTGTGCACATTAGGAAAATATTGTGTTTGACTATCAAAATGGCAACGCTATAGGAATTTACAGTAAAAGTCTTTCGTGCAATGGACCAATGTGATTCTCATTCACGTTCTAAGAGCGTCCGCCAAACACAATATTTTTGTAATGCGCAGAGCCTCAATATTAAATTTTGTGATACATTTTTATGTAATAGAGTGACCATGTCAGCTTCCTTGAGCTAGAAATTGATTGAATGCAAAACCTTACCCAGTTTGAGACACTCCCAATCCCATAACTTGCTACTCAAGTTCAATTTTGTGTCAACGTAAGTAAAAACGAGCAGTTACATTAACAAGCTATTGAACTGAAATATATACTAGTCTTAATACCAATTATCTCAAGTAGCATCTGTATATATGAAGTTGACTAATTACAATTCAACAAATATACGCAATGGAGCCACACAAGCTGTAGCAGTATTTTAACACTGACGCATTTATACAACCTCATCCACAAAGTTTAATTGGAATCATTCTGTAAAAGTAATAGCACCAATTCAAATCACCATAAGAAATAACAACATAATGGGTGGGAAAAAAAAGTTTTAAATATTAAAATTAGAATTTTTGAAAAATGACCATTTGCTCAGAACTTGCGCTTTTTTTTTTGCATGATGATACCACACAGAAAGTTTTCCTATAATGAGCTGTGAAAATTAATCTCTTCCCTCTCGTCCTAGCCCTGGTGAGCCAATAATACCAATTTCCATCATTGAAAATTTATATTCATTTATGATATTACCAAACTCATCTCCAAACCAACACTAAACACTTGATTGAAGGGCGTTGCATCTTATCATTTTTTTATGATTCAGTGATGAAGCTTATTCAAGGGATAAAAATAAATTTATGAGGACATATATTATGTTCTGACATGTTTGATGTCCTTTTAGCCTTTCCGATGAGAATTCACCTGTCTCTTGGAGGATTCTTCTGCATCTCAGATATCAGCTGCTGTGTCGAACTTCTACGAATGACGGCATTGTTGGCCATCCCATCCCAACCAGGGTCAAGTTTAACCGGTGGCAGGAATTGTTCACGCTCTGATGTGGAACCGGGCTCTGTTCATGAGAAGATAAAAAAAAAGGTTTTGTACGATAGGATGCCAAAAATAAAAAAAAATTATATGAACCAATTGTCCTGGCTTTGTTGAATAAAACCAAAATATAAATCTGTTCTTTCTCAGCCCTATCATGTCTCATAATTGCTGAGCAAACTCAAGAGTTACAAGTAATATCTCTTGGATATGTATATTGAACCAGTGAAGATACATGATACACATTATAAATATAATGAAATACATTCCTCTTGCTTATTTCTTATAAGTCTTCTTAAAAAACACAATACTTTGTCAGATGCTATTAATGTGTTCTTAAATTATTGAACCAACAACAAACAACACATCAAGCAAACCCATCTCTTGAATAAATAAAAAAAAATACCAATTAAAAAAAAACCCTAATCAAACAAGATTTAAAGAAAAAAATCTTAAAGATAATACGGAACATGTTTTTTGAATGCATGATTTATAACGTTTCAGACTTCAAGATCTTGTCATTTTCACTCAATTCACAGTATTTGCGCATAACCAGTGATATGGATTTTTGTTTGTCTCCAGGCTTCCCTAAGTGGAATACAACTGGCATAGTTATCTCACCGTAGACGCCATTCTTGAAGAGAGGAGACTGATGCCAGATTGACTCGCCCTTTGGGCCGTCAAATGCATCTCTTTTGCCATAGCCTGTGAGGCGAACATGGTCCAGATCATCATCGCCACCTGCACCGCTCATCTTGATCAGCTACAGATAGGCAAGCGCTTGAACAGTTCCAACATGTACAGAACAAATGGTGTTCTAAAAATAAAACTGTCCTAGGTCTATTTCATCTGTCAAATTACTGCAACGCTAGGTATTTATTACCAAAGCTTTTTGTGCTGTTAGTCACAAATAGATCCAGCAGTTCTCTCAAGACGGGGCATGTGAAGATTGGAAGGACCTGTAGGATTTGAACATTGAAAAATAATTGAACGCAAAGTCGACGCAGGTGAAAATAATAAAACTGAATAATAATGATTGTAATAATAATAATAATCCTTTATTTTAAAAAAAAAATATTTTGCCAACTGCTGCGGGTTAGCAAAATGGCTAAAACCCCTCAATTTTGTGTTGATATGTAGGGAAATGCATCATTGTAGGGACATCTCCCAAAATCTGATCTTTTTGAGGCTAAGTCATGGAGAAATATTTTTTACGATTTTGAGTTTTTTGCTATCTACGCAAATTAACGGGTCACAGTCTATAGAGCAATTTATTGACCTAAATTAGCTGAGAAGGGCCACTAACAAGCTCGGTTTTGTGAGGTATCGAGAGAACCATGACATCATCTCACATTCAGTTGCTAGCCAAGTAGATCTGTCTTTCCCTCAGCAGTTCTGTCTAAATAATATTGCAGTAGAACAATTACCTATGTAATCTATACTCAGCTGTTTTAAATGCACACACCGGCATAAACTAAAATCCTGCAATAGAATCTAGATCTAGATGTATGTTATCAAGATTAATCTTGCAGCAGGAACTCATAGTATTGGGCCAAAAGAGAAGGTGGGAGAGGAAGAGACGGACATATACAAACAGATGTAGACAGAGCGAGCGAGAGAGCGAGAGAGAGAGAGAGAGAGAGAGAGAGGAAGG
>BMAT01011886.1:63881-74592 GCA_019649035.1 Elysia marginata | reverse complement strand
AGTATGTGAGACAAAGAACCTACTCTTGAGCCTGGCACTCTGGTGACAGTATGTGAGACAAAGAACCTACTCTTGAGTCTGGCAGTCTGGTGACAGTATGTGAGACAAAGAACCTTCTCTTGAGTCTGGCACTCTGGTGACATTATGTGAGAGAAACGACCTACTCTTGAGACTGATGTGGGGCCGTGACACATGATGCGACGAGGCGGGGATTGTGGAGGGGAAAGTCCTAATGTGCTTGATTGATTGGAGGATGGATATTTTTACAGGCCCAATTCCACTTCAAAGGTGCTCTCAGGGCTTGGGTCCCAATGACAATGTATGGGCTGCCACCCAGAGACTAGCGGGGATACCATGACTTAGCCTCAGCCGGTCACATTATACTGACACCGACCCAACCAGTAGGGGCCCAGACTGTGCTCAGCTGAGGCTCGAACCCACGACCTCTGGGCCACGGAGCGAGGCCACCACCAACTGAACTATCTAGGCCCCCGTGTTCTAATGGGCGGCTGAACAAAACTATGGAATCAAAGAGAAATACGTTTTTAGGTAAACGAAGCCCAGAAATTTAAAACAATCTACTTTACAGGATTTTATTATTAGCCATATATAGTGTTACAGTACGAAAAAAATGATACAAAACATAGAGCAGATATCGTCTATTGTTATAAATATTGAATGCAAATCAATTATTGGACAATAACTGTCATAGAAAAAAACTTTGATGTATGGGTGCATTTAGAATGGTCTCTGACCTCTGCAAATAGTTATGTTTTTTAAAATGAGAATCGTTGTGACTATCCAAGTTTTTTTTTTATCCATTTAAAATTAAATCTATTTTGAGTTTTACTTGAACGTCAAAATGCGTTCATGAAATGCCGCGTTGTGCTGGTGCTAACTAACTTTTTTTTTATTATACGATGAAAGATTACAGTGCGAAACGTAAATTCGAACAATGATAGATTTCATGAATGATTTTCACTTCTTCATGCTTTGCGCATCATCGCTAATGTAAATTTTAAGCTAATACAGTTGGAAAAACAATAGACTTTATGAATGAAAATGTTCGTCAATGTTCCTGTTCTAGATTTCGAATAAGGCTCTAGGCTTGCTGACAATGATAAACTGAAATTTAGGTCTAGACCTAGATCAATTTTTTTTCCCTTTGAAACGGGTGTGCGTGAATTATTGTCAAGCTTCAAGCTAAGATTCTTCTTTTCTGTTCAATTGGCAAATGAGGCGAAAAGCATAATGAATAAAATCTAGAATTTTTTTCTACAAATACATTGTTTTTCTTTGCTGACCTATTAGCTTATAATATCATTCATGTAATGGCATTTAAAGATGATCTAAAAGCTTTATCTAAAGACTCGCGTCGAGCTAGATCTAGATGTAGGTGAAGAAGAGGAAGAAATCTATAGAGGGATTAAGTGAGAGACAAGAGAGAGAGAGACACAGAGAGAGAGAGATAGAGATAGATAGATAGATAGATAGATAGATAGATAGAGAGAGAGAGAGAGAGAGAGAGAGAGAGAGAGAGAGAGACGCTTACGTTTGCATTAAAACAGAGAGAAATACTGATTAAAACGGGTGATTCAGGCAAGGAGGAACTATAATAAAAAGCATACGAAAGAGATAGACATGTAGAATTATTTTTTTATTCTTTTAAGACTAGAATAGAGGGACTAGGGTGGGAAACAGATTTCGAGGGGGCGGTCACTAAAATGAGAAAAATGGAGTGGGGGTGAGAGAGAAAGACAGATAGACAGAGAGTTTAAGGAGATGGCAGAAAGAAATCATGGAAGGGAGAAATAAAGTTGGTGGTATCTACTACATTTGCCCAATCGTTTACCGATGCGAAGCACGGGCTGCCATAACTGGTAAATATAATTACATGTATGCATCCTTGTGGACCTCTATAATCTTTTCTATCAAAAGCACTTAGCATATAACCTGTGCCTCTGCTAGGCCCATTCTATATAGTCTTCTACTAGTTCTTTTTCTATTTTTGTATTGGTTCTTTCAAAGATTATGTAGAGCAGTATTTGACATTGCTAGGCTGATCAGTGCTTTTGTTCTGTAGTTGCTACAGTCTTTTAAATTCCCTGCTCTCTACACCGTGGCAATTCTTGCTCTTTCCATTCATCATGTTTCAGCTTTAAACCACGTAAAGCGCTTAGTGCACATTGGTGGATTAAGCTCTCTCTATAATTATATAAAAATGCTCTTAACTTTTTGTTTACTTTACTTTCCGCTAAGTCTTGTCTCCAATAATTCTGTTGGTAAATTATCTAAATCTCGCGATTTTCCAGTTATAAGTTTATTGATGGCTCGTTTTACTCTATTTATCGTGGGTTCTGTTTCCTTTCGGCCTATTCATGTAGTTTTCCGGGACTTTATAATTGTTGCTTTAGAAGTCGAATAGTGTTTCATCATTCTTTCCAGCAGGCTATGATTTCCTCAGGACATATGGGTGTCTTTTGTAATATTGATGGTAATACTAGCGCAGATGCAGATTCAGCCGCTTCTTTCCAGATTTCTTTTAAATAGATCTAGACACAGTTGGTGTCGTGTTTTTTAAAGTAACTTTCATGCAAGAAGGCTTCAAATCTATTTTCTATTTTTTTACCAGATAATAATTCTTTGTTTCTCATTTCTTCTTCATTAAATTTTGTCAAGTCGTAACGTACTAAGAGACCTTCTTCTTTTCTTCTTTTGAAACCTTTCAATTTCGTTTTTGCTGTCAACAGAATGTGGTCTGTCTTACAATCTGCGTCCGGTTTTGTTCTGCAACCCGAGAAACTGAAAAGTTATTAATAATTTGTTGACCACGATGTAATCTATTTGATTTTTTTTTGTCTCTCTGTTTGGGGAGATCCACTTCCTTCGAAGATGATATTCAAACCAGTTGTTAAGGATCATCAAGTCATTTGCTTCTGAAAACACTAGCAGATGTTCACCATTTGAACTTCTTACTCCTAGTCCATGGGGTGCTAGTCCCTTATATTTTTCACATCTCTCAGTAACTTTTGCTTTGAAGTCTCCCATTATAATGGCGGCATTTCTGTTTCTGATACTATAGAGTCTTGCGCTGTTTATATGTTCATAAACCATTTATGTTTTATCTTTACTGTATTGTATAGTCGGTGTGTACACATGGATGATAGACGCCTGTACTAAAATGATGTCAAGGTGAGCGATAAGAATTCTATTGGAAATCGCATCATAGCTGATAAGGCCTGTCTTTTGAGTTTGTGTCCAGAATCATTGCTGTTCCAGCTTGTGGCCACTGCGCATCTTAATAAGAAAATCCATGCGAAAGTCTTTGCCTAGCCTCTCTGTGTGACTTGCTAACGGTAGGGCCTACGTGTTGTATAGAAGCGTGCATGTTTATACAAAAATATGAACTTGTACGTGAATAAAGAGATCTAAATTAATGTACAATTTGGGTCAGTCGTGCCAAAAACGTTGTCAATATCAGATAGACATTGTTCTACTTAAAGCTTACTAAAATTACGGAAGTGCATTAAATTTGTCATGGAATGTGTGTATAAACTTGACTTTATCAAGGTTCAATGTAGCATAAATATGAGAAAATAGTCACATAATTATGCTATAAGGATCTGAACAACAAATTTCATTAATTAATACCAAATTAATACCTGGTATAGTCCACCCACCTGTAAAATGGGTACCTGGCTATAGGCAGTGCTTGAAATTTGTAGAATGTTAGTATTTGAGCGCCTAATAGGCAGCCGTGCTGTAATGCTCTGAAATATGACTTTATGAGTTGAATTTGCATTGGTGTGTATTGGCCTGCTGGGGGAAATATATGTAAAGTCTTGAGACTGCCTTCGGCGGTGGAAGACTATAATCCATATTTTTTAAAACGTGTTTTAACATTTTTGGTGAACTTTGAGGTCAGTATTCAAACCTCCAAGCATGATAAACTTTTCATTTACAGAAAAAACCTCATAGTTGAAAAATGATCCTCCCAAATATTTGTTTCTTCGGAATTTTGTATGCATAAAAACCGAAAAGAACTGACTGCCTGGGAAATTGGCCTACAAGTAGAAACTCAAACCATAAACATCCAAAAATTAACGGTTGAACATTCCTACGAACAAACCGATGTCAGAATAAATATTATATATGATCAATATATTATGTAAAACAAAGCTAAGGTCTCTGCGAACAAGAGTAAAATCAAATGTAAGAGAAGGGAGCTAAGTCAGCTGGTCTTTACCATTTGAATGGATGTGACTATCTCCTCCTTTGAAATAGTTTGATAATTTATGCTACCGTTTTCCCCGTGCCTAAAACGTGTAGGCCTACTCACAATGATAATTATGTGAAATCAAAATCGTGGCGTTGTGGTTTAGTGGTAGACGCTCGGCTTTCGGACCAAGAGGTCCCGGGTTCGAGTCCTGCTTTCGGCAGGTCGACGTTTAGTCCTTGAGAAAGGCTAAATTTACAATTACACACATTTCTTCGCCTCACTCATGCGTTAAACGAGTACCCGACTATAGGCAGTGAAAGATCTTGTCAGAATGCTAGAGTGATGCGCTTAACTAGCTGCTCCTCTGTGGGTTCAGATGGTACTTTGGTTGGGAATGGCCTGCCGGGGAACCCATGTGAAGCGCTTAGAGCACATTAGTGGATAAGCGCTAAATAAAAACGCTCTTTTTTATTTTTAATATACCTGCCATTAAATAAATGGAAACCACACCCTCATGTGATACTTAACTAAACAGCTTGACAGCGATCCTGCCGGTGTGAAAATACTCAAGTTGGTTTTAAGGTAAATTTTTGTAAGCTTACATATACATAAATTTGTTTCTAAACGTAAGGGCAGAGGAGGAGGAGGAAGAAGAAGAAAAAGAAGAACAAGACTGGTTGGTTGTTTGAATTTTAACGTCTCTTTTTAACTACAAGGTGATATCAGAGACGGCGTTTGGGACAATTGAAAGCGTGCTGCCACACTGTGATGTACGGAGCGCTGCATACACCACACCTAGTCACTTTATCCTGACACCGGGCCGACCAGACTTAACACTAAATCCATAATGCCAGACACCAGGCGGATCAGCTACTAATACAAATTTTAAAGTCCCGACCCGACCATACAAGCATGACAATGAAACGATTGAGGAGAGTAATATAAGAAAACACAAAGCCATAGTTACAATTTTGACTCTGAGTATGAGATTAAATCGTCAGAATAGATAAAAATGAATGAAAGACAGAATTTAGTTTAAGTATCTTGAAACCTTAGCACCCTTCATAAGGGCAACCATTTTTGGTACCCGTACTAGGTATGCGTACCGATACACATTCAAATATTTAGAGAACGGGGTCATCAGTTGCGTCTTTAAAATGACGTTTAAATCTGAAAGTACCTCTTGACTTACAAGTTGTTTTTTTTACACGAAGAGCGCCCTAGATTTTAAACTTTAAAGTGTTCGCAAAGAGTGCAATCCGCGTTGCTTAGGGCGATTCATTATCTTCTTAAAAATGGCTTATCGGATTCCAACAACTTTGTTAATGTCTAATTTAGTAGGCTTAAGCCACACGTATTTATGGGTAGACTGACATGACATTGAGCTAATAAGTAATAGGTAACTATAGCTTACTTCAACCTGCGCTTCAATCTAAAGCCAGTGTACAGGTCATCATTATTATGGAAAAACAATGTTTGCGTTTAACCCTTTATTCCTTGTTCGAAGCATGTCTGAAAAGACCTACATGTGTATTTTAGACCATAGCTTCAAAACTAATCTTTTAAAAACATAACTATTCATAAATTTGTTTTCATTTGGCCCAAGATCAAGAGGCAGTCCTCAAAAATCTTTGGGCTCTCTGGCAATGTCTGCAGGTCGATTATACACGAAGTTCACAGTTCAACTAAATGGGTCTTTTCTTATCTGTCCAACAAAAATAATGAGAAGAACAGAGGTTGGAAAACTAATCTGGCTATAATCGCCGCCGTGGGTCCGCTGCGACCCACAACAGACTCCATAACTACCACCAAAGAGGGTGGAACCAAGCAAGAGAGCTCAGCCCCGCTATAGGCCTACGCATGGCTGCATGGCAACAGAAATGGAGCCGGTAAATATACAAAACATAGTGGCGGCAAGTACAAACACATAATTATTATCGGTGGTTTTCTGTTTATCGTTCAAACTCTAAAATAAGCGACCAGATTTGTCATTTTTTGTTCACTTCCCAGCTGAGCATGAACTGTAAATTGCAAGCATTTATGTCTTTATGATCAAACTCTAAAAAATCTAGATCTAAGTTCAATTCATTAGAACAGGACGTGCTTATTGTAGATTGTTTATTGCTGTTGGGTTAGATTAATGTATAGCCCATTAGATTTATATCCACGTCTAGTTTTTCTTATTTCATGCTAGTGGGAAACACCTTACTTTCATAAAGAGGCTAGGGAAATTTTGAAAAGATGGCTAAGAGCCGAGAGAGCAAAAAACTGGAGACTGAAAAAGAAGTTAAAATTATTTCACGAAGATACCAGCACAAGAAAGAGCACACCTGAAGTCTCTGAAAAAATCACCTCACTGTGAGTTGCTGGTGATGTTTAAAAGAAAACAGCAGCCCAGAAAAAAAATCATTTAGAGACATGGATACATTCATGTAATACAATCAAACTATTAAAAAACGAGTCAATCAATGAATGACTTACTTGACTTAGTGCCTTCCGCTAGCTTGGTCATCCGGCCTCGCAGCTTCGGCTAATCAATGAATATGATAGATATTATTTAGAAAGATGAAAATGGACTATTACTTAATAAAAATTATTGTCATACTATTCATAACGAGTGAAGAATAGATAATATGTAAATATTTACGTCTTTCAAAACTTAGCAAGAAACAACAAAAAAATTTTCAAGGCGCATCGTTTAAAACATTTCATGGGGAGCGCATTGTTTCACTGCTACAAATACTACTACAGCCTACACTAAACTACTTGGCGTATCCTTTGTTTACCGGCTCTATTTTTTAGACACACGCGGGCTCGCATACGCTTTTGTTAGCACTGTTGTCACAGAAAGTTAGGCTCAGTTCTCCCTCTTGCTTCCAACCTCTTTGCTACCACCAACATCCACATTTTCCTTGTGCTATTTTAAAAACAATAGCATAATTTCCCAACTTCTTCCAAGGCTTCAAAGGCTCCCAAGGCTTCTGCAGTTGCAGTCTGCACACATACAGACGGCACACAATAGGTTTGAACATGCAAATGGTATCGATAAAATCTATCTTAAAGTGTAACGTAAACAGTTATGTACAGCACCAGATGTGTGAGAGTCCGAATGACAACATTTTTTCAAACCTAAGTTATTGTGGGTTGTCCATTGCTGAATTATTATTATGTAAGTGATATCTAGTTTATCTACTATCACAGCCTTGTAGGCCTACTTTGTAGGGTTAATCCATTAACGTAACATGCGCTAGTGAAAGCTTCATATTATGCTAATTATTACCCATTGAGATTGGCCACCGATCAACCATTTCTGCAGAGAAAGTATTTTTGGTTCTTTATTTATAAGTGCTTTAAACAAGATTGAAGAAAAAACAGGTTCACACAACCTGTCTGACTTGAGCCCCAAACAAGTATTTTACATTTAAGCTTAGTTGTCAAATCGGCCAAGGCCATAACCTATTTAATATCAGAAACAGTTAGTACTTTCTAAGTTCTAACTGGAAACAATTTTTATTAGGGCCAACTCTTTGGTTAAGCAGTGGTAGAATCTTCTAGAAAACAGTGCACCATTACACAGCGAAAAGTAAAGGTGCAGTCGCATTGTTTCTGCCAGTGTTGGACTTCAGTGGTTTCTCCACACCACCGCCTCTGTGCCGTGTACGTGTGCGTAATTTCCGATAAACAAAAAGCGGTGTGAGCGAATGGTCATACGTCTCCATCTCCGCCTCTCCCTTGGTTCTAGAATCTCAGTTAGACAAGATTGGATCATTCTGTCTGGACTTCTGGCATGATTCGCATAAATACAGACCAAGGATGTGTAAGCTTATGTATTTGAAGGTCCTTGCCCTTGGCGTAGGTCTAACTCAATGGCCTTGGTCTGACTCTTTTTAAATGTCAACAGTCAACACTTTTTGGTTGCAAGCTGGTAAGTTGGCCTAGATCTAGACCTAGATTCTAGGCCTATTTAAACTTAAAATAATTATTAATTTAGATAGAAGATCTGATTCAATCGAATCCTTAGCTTAGGAGTTCATCAAACAATGCATCTTTTGATATTCGCGACAATGGGCTTTTTTTTAGTTTACCATCCAATGTAGGGCTACACTTCCTAACCCAAAAGAGCATGAAGCATTAGAATTAGATATTTCGGGTTTGACTTTTAAACATGAGCATTGCTGCTGATTTTGAACATATGGTATAAAAAATTATTATTTTTTTTGTATTCTTTTCATTTTAACTTCAACTTGAGTTGAAGAGCATCTACTCTTAAAGGTATAGATCTAGATCTAGATGATCAAGGTCTCTAGATATAGAATCTAGAACTATCTATCTGTAGGTCTCAACACACATTTCTGAAATCTATATTCTTAAAGTAGTTTTTACAAGTTGACACAATGTGGGTTAGGAATCACGCTGATCACAAACACAGACTGTAAGTGTAAAGTGTAACAGGGTTGCAGCTGTAATGAATGAGACTGTTCCAATAGAACTAACAAATTAGAATAAAAAATTTGTAAAAGTTTACAATCCAAGCCCCCCCAAAAAAAGATCGCTTTTAATAGTGCTTATCCACTAAAGTGCTCTAAGCGCTTTACATGGGTTCCCCGACAGGCCATTCCCAACCAAAGTACCTTCTGAACTCACAGAGGAGCAGCAAGTTAAGCGCATCACTCTAGCATTCTGACAAGATCTTTCACTGCCTATAGTCAGGTACTCGTTTAATGTATGAGTGAGGCGAAGAAATGTGTGTGAATAGCCTTTCTCAAGGACTAAACATCGACCTGCCGAACGCATGACTCGAACCCCTGACCTCTCGATCCGAAAGCTGAGCGTCTACCACTACACCATGACGCCACACAGCTATTAATTTATGAATTAACTAAATGGATGTATAGCATAGTTTTTAAATGAACAAAGAGAGCAAGCAGAGGTCTACGTGTTACTCTTAGAAACACTAATTAAAACAATTTATTTGTAACGACAATCAACCATTAAAAAAAATAAGGGAAATAAGAGCAACAAATTAAAAAAAAAACAATAAAAGTTGATAAAGCTTAAACACCAGTTGTTGTACAGCAGGTTCCTAATTAGGTTCTTTCAAATGCCCATATTACAAGACTTTTTATGTTTTCTAGTCATATAACAAGGTTTGTAAAGGTAAACCATCAAGATTGAAAATGATGAAAATAAGGAAAGAGGGGGGAATGCCTTGTCGTCTAGATATATTGTTTATAAGGGGATCAGCAAAGCAATGTCTATGGCTGCCTTGTCAACTTAAATCTTCTTAGCAATCTTTCCTTACGGAGAAGGTTAGAAATAAGTTGACAAGGCAGCCATAGAATGATAGATGATTTTAAAATGCAAAAGTGCCAGTTGCTTATTATGTAATTCTTTCATAGGCCAAATAGTAATTCTATTGAGAATAAGATATTATATTAACATTACACCTAAATCATATGGTGTCTATTTTGGGCGAAAGAACCTAAGTAAATTGGAAGCTATTGGGCATTTTTCTTGAGAATCTACTGGCTAAAGAAAAAGCCAACTTAATGATAATAGGTTAAATAATTTGAACATCATTCTTTTCTAGGGTCATCCATCAAAATCTAATAATTTTATGGTTGAATACTTGAATTTATCTCAAGAACCAATTTTCTTGATGTACCAGTAGATCTGGCGCTTGACGAAAATGAAGTCTTCCTCACATTTTTTTAAAAAAAAAAGAAAGGATTGCAATTATTCACATTATTCTTGACTACACCATTACCGGGGTGAGCAGTGGCGCAATCGGTAGGGCGGTTGACCGCTATCTGAGAGGTCCAGGGTTCGATCCCCAGTCCGGGCTAAATTTTATTTGCTCCCCTGTGCCCACCAAGCACTTGATGGGTAGCGAGGTCTCTTAAGACTCGGCGAAAGTAAAGGCGGCGAGGAAAGCAATGGCAAACTACCTCACTATGCCGTGTGCCTAGAAAAACAAGGACCCTGCTCCTTGTTCTCCTACGCTCATGTCGATAATGGGACTACCTTTACTTTTACCTTTACACCATTACCACAAAAAGCAGTAAGAAACGTTTTCTTCAAGAAAAATGCCCGATCGCTTCTAATTTACTTACATGGGGTCCTTTGTTTTGGTAGTAAAACAAGGCGCATAACTCTCGCCGACTGTTTATCGTCTATTTTTATAGTATTTACGATAAACTTAAATTGTTCTCTTAGCTGTCCAATATTAGTTATGCCTCAGGAGTAGGTAATAACAAATGTCACCAGAGCCAATAGAATTCACAAATTAAAAACTTAAAACGGTTACTCAATGACACAGAGTCTTCAAGTCTAGGTCCTCTTTGTGAGTAGTGTAAGTCTTTTAGTATGTCTAGCTCAAACCTCCTTGAGCAGACTGAGTCCTCGTGACTCCTCTGTCAAAGAGTAAGACAGGCCTTGTCGGAACACAGTAATTAAATGCTGTTGCTCTGATAGAATGGTCAGACCCCCCCC
>BMAT01011885.1:76767-86884 GCA_019649035.1 Elysia marginata | reverse complement strand
ATGATGATGATGATGATGATGATGATGATGATGATGATGATCGTGGTCGTGGTGATGTTAATAATGATAATAACATTATTTTCTACCCTATATTTGGTACTGGTTCAGGTTTTAATTGTGGTTATGATGAATACATTTTTTTTAAACAGACGCATGTTTGGTATTTTTAAAAACATGTCTATCCTCCCTCCACTTTGACACAGGGGTTCATACTTACACTATCAGAAACATCGACATTGAAAACGTTAAATGACAAAAAAAATAATCATAACAATAAAGAGAATTTATGGTGTGCATTGCGCTCTAGCATACAAGACTATAGCTGAACCCATTAAAAAATAATGCTCTATTCGCATAACATCTTTAGATTTTATGTAAAAAAGTACCATAGAAGGAAAATTCATGTTCACGTTTATATGCTTTCACTCGTATATTACACACAAGGCACACACACACACTCTGCGAGAACTTCTGTACTTTCATCTCATACTTCATAAATTACAATTATCATGAAACAATGTAATTGCGGTTTGTTTCTTTCTGCACTACTAACTCTTTAACATCTCTTTATAATCTTCCAGGAATCTTTCGGGAAACAAAATTCACTCAGTCGATGATGGCGCCTTTAACGGTCTGATCAGCCTTGTTTTACTGTAAGTTGTTCACGTCTGCTGGCCTGTAACTGGGATAAGGAAAGGTCTAGCAAAATAAACTTAAAGTCACTAAAATAATTTGCAGGCTGTTGCTACATAACTTTTTTTAGGGGCAGCGTGGCGGAGTGGTTAGCGCGTCGAACTCGAGAGCTGGAGGTCGCGGGTTCGATTCCCGATCATGCCATGTTGCAATTGCCTTGGGAAAGCAACTTACCCTAACTTTGCCCGGTCCACCCACCTGTAAAACGGGTACCCGGCTACAGGCTTCAAATGTACTGGTCTGCCATGGCATTAGTGGCGCTGTTCTGTGGCGACACAGTTACGCTGAGTAACGAAGACAAATTGCCCGAAAGAATTAATATAGTGTATAAAAAATATAAATTTGTTCAATGCGACACTGACAGGTCGCCCTAAAGTTTGACGACATTAACATGGTTTTATAAGATCACATTGCTTGGCGATTTGAACAAAATAACCCTGTTGATAAACACGCTTGATCAAGAAGGTGACCAGGAAAAATCAGATCACTCTCGCTGTGTTTGAACTAGAGATCTTAAATTGCGGAAAGTGCTGTTTTCTAAAGAGCGAAAGGTTTAATTTTTTTTATTTGCAATAGGCCAGATTATAAAAAAAACAACGAATATTTCAATTGTCATCCTTTTAAAAGACACAAAATACTCATTTTTTTAGAATTTGTAAAAACTCAAAAAGTTAAAACTTTTAACTCTTCTATATTACTATCGTGATTACTTTAAAGTCTTCTTAGATGCTGCATTTATCCGTTCAGTTTTTTTTAAACTTTAATGGCCTTTAGAACGCTCCTTTGGTGTTCTGTCCTCTCTGCTCGTGTGTATTTCAAACAAATGTAAATTAAATAATCCCTGTTGGATACACACATATATTTCTAACTTAAGTAATTCTACTTGGATACACACATATATTTCCTTGACTTACTTTGCAATATAAAAAGGCGACATTCTGTTAAGTTCTTTTCTTAGCATTTTAAATTTTCTCTCATATATTCGCCTTTGAATGTCCAGTTAAGTGTGTACCCTTATATACATAAACTTTTGGTCTGCACTTGTCCTTGGAGTTTTGAAATACATTTTTCAGAAGTTCACATGAATATGCATCCTTAGATTTCAATACCAATATGGATAAAGAAACCAACGGGCTTTTATACCTTTATTGCACAGTTTTTCAAATTTTTTCCTCTCCGTTTATTCGAAAAATTTTTTTTTTAATTCTTATAGAAGGTGTTAGCCAGACCACAGATCCACTTTATGTTGTTTTCTTTGTTTTATTGAAGGCATAAAACCGTTACTATAAGAGAAACAAACCTATCTTACGGGTGAATAAATATTTTTATTAGTTTTCATTCTTTAAATAATAATGCTGGCAAATTTAGTTGCCGAAAATGTTTCCCTGTTAGCCATGCAATAAAAAACAAGTGATGTTGAACTGCTTTACTGTTTCAGAGACCTAACTGACAACCACATTCATCAAATCGGCCAGAAGGTATTCATGGGTCTGCCTCAGCTGAAAACACTGTAAGTTTTCAATGTTTCTTTCTAAGAAAATACTGAGGTTGTCGAATATGGTGGCCATGCCAATAAGCGAAGACCTTTAGATTTACTAGCAACACATTTTCTCAAGTATTGTGGTTCTTGCGATCACTTGAGGGTCGTATAGATCGTATTATTACAGATTTTAAGCAGCAATGCGTGAGTATGACGGGAACGTCTGTGGGTCTATTTTTAGAAACTGGTTTCATTATTTTTATAGTTTCCTCTATCTGCTTTCCCGATTTTCACGTACGCGTAATGAGACACGGTGCGTGTGTTTAAGGTCTCTATTAATGATTTTAAGTAAAAGTTAGAATATAGAGAGTGTTTATATAACGCATAACAGATCTATACAGAATATTATTGCACTAAGTATTTTACATAAATTATCCGCCATGCAATAGCCAACCACATTACCGGCTGACCTCACAGAAAAGTAGCAGTTTAATAGAAACACAAACGAGGCATACCTTGGTAAGGTGATGGTTATTTCCGATTTTTTTCACAACAGCCGTACTAGACTCGCCGGAGGTAATTGAAATGCGTGGGATCCTCCACTAGCCTCATCACTGGGATTTGTTGAGCCAGCTGGGCGTGTTTGCTGGTCCTCTGTTACTTTTGTTGGATTTCATTTACTCCTGATTTGTGGTTTTCTAGCTTTTTAAAAATTCACCCTATTTGTACACGCGTCTTTCGCCGATCGTTGATTTAACATTAAGGAAACCGCCTTCTCAAAGTGTAACAGCCAGCATGCCTTGCCAGGGCTTGAATCCCAGACCTCACTGTCCATAGCCATGTGTCTATATTTCTGTTTCCATTTTTTTTGCATCTTGACTTTAGCTAATACGGTCATGAACAGAAATTTCTTGGGCCAATCGGAAAAAGGCGCTATACAAATGCTTGTTTTTTTATGACTAGTAACTAGTATTGTTAATTTTCTTTTTTTTAACTCTAGCATGTGACGATGTAGTCTACATTCAAATGTTGAAATGTCATTTGTTAAATGCTTCTAAATACTTCTCGTTAGACCAGTTATCAAGATCATTCACGCATTAACAGCAGCATCTAATTCTCTCTCTCTCTGCCCCTCTCTCCCTCTCTTTCCCTGTCTCGCTCCACAGCAAGACTGACGCCCACAGGTTCTGCTGCCTGGTACAGGCCTCCTCTGACGTCAACTGTACGCCGGAACCTGACGAGTTCAGCTCGTGCGAGGACCTCATGTCCAATCACATCTTGCGCATCAGCATCTGGGTGCTGGGCATTGTGGCGCTCTGCGGAAACTTTGTGGTCGTCTTCTGGCGCTTTATGGACTTCCGCGGGGCTAGGGTAGGTCTAGAATGATGGGAGTTAAGATAGCCTGGCTTCAAAGAAACTGAAGTATCTGATAGAATAGTAAAAACTTCTGTAGGTGAGCGAATAGAAACGCTTTGTGACAAAAAAAAGATTTTTTCTCGATATCATAAAAAGCACAAATACTCGGTCTGCCTTTGGGCAGGAGTATGCACATGGTATAAGATAAAAAAAGAAACTAAAAAAGC
Organism: Elysia marginata; assembly: GCA_019649035.1. Lineage (NCBI taxonomy): Eukaryota > Metazoa > Mollusca > Gastropoda > Plakobranchidae > Elysia > Elysia marginata. The sequence continues at coordinate 83,128 of BMAT01011885.1, read as the reverse complement.
TAAAACTTTGTACTTACGTAGAAAAAGTGGTGAAAGTTTAACAGAACTTAATAAAATATGACTGTGTGCTTTTCAAGAGTCCAGTGTGTATGGTCTATCCCCTAAATTTAGGTTCTAGAAGTAATGAATTTTGTTTAGTTTAATTTCTTTTGAACTATGAAAAAAATTAGAAATGGGCTGCTTGAATATATAGCAGCGGTGAGCATACGGGTGGAAGTAGGTATGGGGGTGTCTTAAAATTTTAAAATTGCTGAAAGTTTAAAGAGGTAAATATTCCCATGTACCTGATTGTATCTTAGTCAATATTAATTTAATTAATTTCATCTTTTTTGTTCTGAGAGAGATGGTTACAAAGTGATAAGATCGGTCATTTGTTTAAGTTAAACCGTACAGAAAAAAAACCTTCCTCCATACTTCTCGTTGGACATTTATCATTTCTGACCTGTTATGAAGAGATTATCGGTCATATCAGTTCTATTAATTAAACATCATGTAATAATAATCATCCTGACCGTATTCAAATCATTAACATACTTTTTTTTTCCTCCAGGTGCATTCCTTCTTGATCACTAACCTAGCTATCGGGGATTTCCTTATGGGCGTGTATCTGGTAATCATAGCGGTGGTGGACACCCATTACAGGGGCGTCTATAGCATCTATAGTGACCAGTGGAGGCACAGTGGGCTCTGCAAGTTTGCTGGCTTCATCTCAACGTTCTCCTCAGGTACTTTAACACATTATAATATGTTAAGTAGTCAGTGTGGTTAAGCAAAAATCACTTGACTTCAAAAGAGTCAGTCTTTTACATATTGCAATTTGCTCAACATGGATACAGGCAAGAGTAAACATTTCTCTTCCTATTTAACTTAAGTAAAAAAACACATCTTTGGAAATTGCCAATATCCTAGTATATCTAAATCATTACTTGTGATTGATTCACCCTAATCCTCTCACATAATAATACAACAGTGCAATTTTTTTGCATACGTTCTTTCTTGCAAGTGCATAATTATTATGATATATTTAAGGTCGTTTTTCTGCATTTCTTCTGAATGTTCTCATTAGATACCGGATGACTTTCATAGGTATAACTATTCATAGCTACTGAGAACCAAACTTGTATAATTTCTTTAAAGTATGAGTAAATGATTCGATGATGACGTTGAGTAAACAGCTTTGTAGTGTCTGCTTCACCTCGTAAAGAGTCAGTCAAAAAGTGTTGGTGTTCGATAAATAACAAAACTGATGTTTCTTTAGAAGGCCAATGATGGGAAAAATACTGCTAATTTTTTGTAGGCTTACAATTTTACATGTTAAAGTAGGGTCATCCGATGAAAAATTGGAGAAACTTGATTATGCGACATAAAAATACTCACAAATGAAAAAAAAGGACTTTTCACCAATTTTTTTCGAAATTGTTGGCTTTTCTGGATTTTATTGGATGAGACAGACATCGTTGTCTAGTTCATATTATAGCTGTAAAACGCTACCTTTATATTTTTCAATACATCAATACTTACCGTATACCGTACCCGATGCTATGATTGAAAGATTTAAAATATGAAATTAGCAGCGATATCAATCAGGTTGTAAGTGAACACGGACGTTTTAAGCACCGAACATAAAGTAGCTTTGGTAGTTTTTGGCACGCAGCACCTTTTTGGCTATTTTCACTTCTAGCTCACCTCAATCTACTGCTTATTTCATACCCTATTGTATAAACTCTTACAAATTGTTCAGTGTCTGCCTTTACTATTTACCTAATACGAGTTGTTCCTTTTTTCCGAGCAGAGTTGTCTGTGCTTACCCTGACCACCATCACACTAGATCGGCTTATGTGCATCCTCTTCCCCCTAAAGCGAATCAAGCTTGGTCTCAAACAGGCCATAATCGTGATGGGTCTCATCTGGCTGATCGTCTTCTCTATAGCATTGCTACCACTGCTAGGGTTCCAATATTTTGAGGTAGGTTGATGGAAGTTGAGAACCGTTTTAGTATCACTAGGCCACTTCGTCTTGAGTGGCTGAAAATGTTGTTTTTTTTGTTTGGTAGATTCTTTCTTTTTAGGCAAGGTAATTGTTAAAACAAAATATTGTACATTCTTTACATTTCGAATTTGGCTAAAAATGTTTCCTTAACCTAGTTCATATACTTCGCTCTACCTAAAGTTCGTTTACAAAAGTTCCACTGAGTCAATGATAGTGTATTGAGAATACCGAATACGCAGTTTTTACGAGCTACAGTACATAGGTGTGTTAAAAACACAGCTAAACTCTTATTTTAAGATTGCTGCAAACAGACTAGATAAATGACAAAAAATGCGACATTCAGCATCGCTTCACTAAACGAAACAAACAGTACAAGTTTTTTTTTAATAAACACGTGAATAAGAGGCTTAAATTTAAATACTAATCTTTGAATCGTAACTATTATAATCCGTGAGCCCGAATACCTGAAATTATATGACACCTTATGGAAACGGAGAAAATATGCCATGGATAAAAAATAGACCATCAGGGTAAATGAGGCACAAGTCTAATTTTTCACTTATTGAGTCAACATTTTTAAGATCTAAGTTATTCCCTTTCAGATTTATAATATAATTCAGCTCTGGCTTTACTAAAAGATAAAAAGTTTCATTTTGACGAAAAAACAGAATGATTTATTATGTTGCAAACAAAGTTTTGTTTAACGGCTCAAACTCGACACTTATCTGAGATACTTGTGCATTGCTTGCCATAGTTGTCATACAAGTATTTTTTGTTATAAACAAACCATATAAAAGATAAGATCCTCTAATTGTGAGTCTTTTCGCCAACGACGTCCGCAAATATACTCACACGAAGTGCACTCTAGCTGTGACTTATGTAAGTATATATTTATAATAGCGTATACAGCAAAACAAAATAAAAAATATGAAAAAAAAACCGGCCAATAAAATTATTTCCCAATGATTTAGCCTCAAAACTACCAATTTTAATGCAGGTCCCTAGAATGCTGTATTACCCTACCTACCAACACAAAATTGGAGGTTTTGGTCTTTTCTGCACCAACAGTGATTGACAAAGAATCCTGGATTGTGTTTTTTTCTAAAGGATTAGAATAAGTTTTTATTATTATCAATTTATTCCAGGGTTTCTACGGGCGGTCCGGTGTATGCCTCGCCCTACATGTCACCCCCGACAGACCAGCGGGCTGGGAGTTCTCAGTGGGCGTGTTCCTGGTGCTCAACCTGGCCTCCTTCGTGTTGATAGCCTGTTCTTACATCAGGATGTTCTGTGTGGCCAAGCAGACCAGGAGCGCCGTCAGGTGAGAGGGTCTGGAGGAGCATTTGCCCTATGATAATGAATTAATCTGCATATCTTTTGTATATCTTTACGTTGTGAATGGTTGGAACGAGGTACTTAGTATATTTATTACAGTTTTTTATTTTTAGTGGAGCAGCGTTGCTCAATGGTTAGCGCGTCGGACTTGTGATCCCGCGGTCGCGGGTTCGATTCCCAACCACGACGCACTTTGTAACTGCCTTAGAAAAGCAATTTGTCCATACTTTCCTCAAACCTCCCACCTGTGAAATGGGTACGTAGCCATAGGCAGTGCTGGAAATTTGTAGAATGTTAGTATTTGAGCGCCTAATAGACAGCCGTGCTGTAATGCTCTGAAATATGAGATGAATTTGCTTTGGTTTGCATTGGCCTGATGGAGGAAAAGCTTCAAAGTCTTGAGATTGCCTTCGGCGGTGGAAGACTATAATCCATATTTTTGTTTGTTATTATTATATTATTATTATTATTGCTACTACAACTGGTATTACTATTATTACTGTTGTTGTTGCTGTTGCTGTTGCTGTTGGTTTGATGTTATATTTTTCTTTTCTTTTTCAAATTAAGGTGATCGTGTTTTCGTAGTTGGTTTTTTTTTGGTCTTACGCACCCCATTCTCATTGTACTTTAATCTCCCCATTCTTTATCATCATTGTCATCATTATCATCATCATCATCATCATCATCATAAATTATCATTATCATCATCATTATCACCATATTTGTCACCACGACGTCATTCCCAGAAATGACTACCGCCATTCCTACCTCATCGCTGTCATCTATGTCTGAAATTCATCCCATTCAATTTTTTTGTTTTTTTTTTGTTATTACGGCTCTCACCGTAATAATACCTGCCAGAGCAAATAAACGCCCCATTACTATTACATGTTCAACGCCTATCCATCATAAAGCTACCGTTTGTCTTGTCTGTTTGTCTGTTCAGAACGGCAGAACGCCAAAACGATACGGCTATGGCCAGACGAATGACATTCATTGTCATGACAGATTTCTTCTGCTGGATTCCAATTATCGCCCTTGGTTTGGCGTCTTTGGCAGGAGTGAGGGCAGACAATGAGGTAGGTAATTTGCCATTAAAGAAGGAGGTCAAGTAATGGGCGCATCGTATCAGCCATATAGAGGACATTTTTTCACGGGAAATAATCTATAATACCGTTGGTGAAGATAATTTGTAAGTGAGAGCTCAAAAAGTAAAAGGAGACCGTTATAATTGTGTTTTTTGTTATATGTTCCTCCTTCTTTAGTATAATTCTAAACCAGACTTATTATCGCGACTACTCTAAAATTTAGAAGAAAACATATCCTTCGGTATTTACCACTATGTACACGTATCGGTAATACTTTGGCCCCTACAGTAGTCTCATTCTCAGATCGTTTTTCGTCAGTTTTGAGGTTAAGACAACTTTTTTTAAATGTTATTGCCCTGTTATTAAGTGGTATTAATTTTCTAGTGGTTTTTTTGTTGTTGTTGATTGTAAATAGTCCGTATGAATAACACAAAAACACATATAAACTTATTCACTTTTCAAATGTTCACATAGTGTTGACACACGCAGCTAAAATCTACAAAATCCAAATTTTATAGTTTACTCTTGTAACAATAATTAGCCCCGTCACCCCTCTCCGCTTCCACTCTCTCATTCCATTCTCTGCATCATCAGATTTATGCCTGGATTGCCGTGTTCATTCTACCCCTCAACTCGGCAACCAATCCAGTCATTTACACTCTTTCCACGGCGCCATTCCTTGGTAACGTGCGCAAGCGCGCAACGCGTTTTCGGAAATCCTTCGTGATGTCCTTCAACGCGGATACCAAGCACAGCTACGTGGGTGAGAGCCACAGAGTTGTCTACAGTGGCACTTTGTGGGGGGTTTGCCGCATTTCGATGTCACTGTCGCTGTGGATAACGCTGAATATCGTTAGATTGGCATGGCGGAAATTCAAAAGTTGCTTGAGATAATGCGATTACCGGTTAACTCAGTGGAATGATCAAAATTTGCTTGGTTGCTGTTAATATCGCTAGATAAGGAAATTTTGGCATGGTAAAATGACCAAAACTTGCTCCAGTTGCTATAAATGTCGCTAAATTAAAAAAAAGACTGGCATTGTGGAATGATTGACATTTGATATCAACATTGCTAATTATCGATATATTTGCATGCTGGAACAAAGAAAATTTGCCCTAGTTGTTCGGCTTTCCGCTCGCTAACAAGATATAAGTAACAGACAATGTCATTAGGGTCCTTTTGTGAGTATGCATAATGCAAAAAAACAGGTGAACTGGCATGAAAGAATAATACACATGTACTATTTATAATATTGCTGAGCATGATACTAACATACGAGAAATCGCCTCGTTTTATATGCATGATGCTGGATGGCAAAAATCGCTTTCGGTGGACAAATAAAGATTTGAACATGGAACTGAAAAAGGAATTATGTTTAGCATAATCGATATGACAACGGCTCCCTATGAAAGCTCAATGACCAATACTAGCTCTAATTGTGTTTCTCCGCAAGCTTTCTTTTATATATATGAGGTATATAGTCTCTATAAGGCAGTGTCTGTTTGCCTTGCCGCTATGCATGTTAATTGTTATTGAATTCATTATAGTTCCGATGTGCTTAGAGATAACACAAGTTGCAGAATTCTGAAAGAGCGCATTGTGTGATTGCATTTTGACTTGTGGCATATTCTTTATTTTTGTTTATTTATTAATTACTGTTTGATGAGGACTACTTTCTGTCTCGTACAAAATCATTTACCTTTTTTTTGCCATTTCTATGATATTTAAAAGCAAAAACATATTTTTGCATTTAAACAGTACAGTCTAATAACAGTATCAAGATGTACTTTCTCATTTTTTCTAGCTAACTTGTTTATCTGGTGACCCAATTACCATTGTTAAACTTTTTTGTTTTGTTTTTTTTTTTATATAAAATGCAATGGTTAAAAAATCTTCAAAAAATCTCTTTTTGATTTTTTTTATCGACCAAGCAATTTTTAAATACTTT